>CAUYLG010060367.1:0-70510 GCA_963573385.1 Cacajao melanocephalus | reverse complement strand
CGCCGCGCCGGGGTGCCGGCAAAACAGCCAAGCCTGCCAAAAGAGTTGCCCTGGCGACCCGTGGGGCTCCTCTGCTGGGAATCTCCTGGTCTGTGGGCAACAAAAATTCATCTGGAAGTGTGGCATCCACTCGTTCTCTGCACTTTCATTGGGAGCCACAATCCTAAGCTGCTAGTAATTGGCCATCTTGAATCTCTCTCCCTTAACTGGATGATTTCTAAGTAAAAAGCTGATACAAAACACTAACCACTAACCACAATTTTAATATACTCTTATTTCTTATAATGTATTTAATATGCAAATTATTTTGCATATTAAATGATGCCTCTATACATGTAAAATTTGTTACCTCAAACTTCAAAAAATAATTTGAAATAAATATTTATTGTAAAAATATCCTAAATTGTACTCCAGTTTTCTCTCATATCTGAAGAGAAAATAAGGTTGTTACTTAGCTTAAAGGTAAGAATTAATATAAATGATTGACTATACTAAGAAAAATAATTAAAAGAAATACAGGCCAAATGTGGCGGCTCATGCCTGTAATCCCAACATGTTGGGAGGCCGTCGCCAGCAGATCGCTTGAGGTCAGGAGTTCGAGACCAGCCTGGCCAAAATGGTAAAACCCTGTCTCTACTAAAAATACAAAAATTGGCTGACTATGGTGGCAGGTGCCTGTAATCTCTGCTACTCAGGAGGCTGAGGCAGGAGGTTTGCTTTAACCTGGGAGGTGGAAGTTGCTGTGAGGCAAGATCCAGCCTGGGCAACAGAGTGAGACTTCATCTCAAAAAAAAAAAAAAAAAGAAAAGAAAAGAGAAATACAAATATATATAGATATGCAGCCAATGGGTACCAATATTTCCCTTGTTCTTATGCAGTTACTGAACGTTTTTAAGATAGTAAATTTTATCACTTTTCTGGAAATAGTGATAATAGGAGAACAACAAGCAAAATTTCTGGAAATTAACCTATGAATTTTATAAGTCCATCCATCCTCCATCAGCAGAGGCAAGAACTACAGTGTCTAAAATGAAATCAGTTAGTAAATGAGATCAAATCCATATCCTCTTGAATTGGTGAATTAGTTGATGTTATTGATTCCAATACAATACAAAAGAAATAGCTGTTTGCTCTATCAGAGAAAAATACAGTTAGAAAATGGCTCATAATTCTGAAGCTTCAGATGCAAGACATATGGAGAAAAATATCACATCATAGGACCATAAGAACATTTTAGGGAATTCTGTGACACCCTCAATAGTATGTGAGAAGACATAGATTCTATACATGAGTAAAGTATAAATAAATAACAAAGAGAAACATTTTATCATAAAAATGATCATATGATAAAATGAAATATGACTAAAGAAGGGACTAGAAGAATACTGAAAATAATTAAAATTAAAATGAATTTGAAACCAAAATTTGTTTTTGTTTTACTTTGCTTGTTTTTGCAAACAGTCCTCAAGCTGTTAAGTTTCTGTTGAGCCCAATACTCATATGTACTTATGGTAGAGAACTATATTGACACTGCCTTCCTGGAAAGGAATTTGACAATATTACCAAGCAAAGAAAATATATACATCCCTACCAGGTGATGTAATTAGAGAAGTAAGCATAATAAAAGTAGACATGTTATTTTCTGGTAGAGATACATAATAGTTTTTTGAATGTTTATATTTATTAAATGGTAAGCTAAAACTTCATAATATAAAATACATGGTGAAAGCATCACATTTTCCACTATAAGTCGTTACCATGTTTTAGAGCTGAACTTTCGAAGTGTGAATTTATTTAAGGTGCAATGTCTTTTTTTAAAAAAACTCTGTCACCCAGGCTGGAATGCAGTGGTGCCATCTTGGCATTTTATTATATATATATTGTATGTCATGGGGGTTTGGGGCACACATTCTTTCACCACCCATGTAATAAGCACAGTACCTGATAGTTTTTCAATATACACCCTTCTTCCTCCCTCCACCTTCAAGTAGAGCTTAGTGTCTGCTGTTCTCTTCTTTGTGTTCATATGTACTCAGGTTTAGCTCTCACTTACAATCGAGAACATGCGGTAATTGGTTTTCTGTTCCTGTATTAGTTTGCTTAAAATAATGCTCTCCGGTTTGGTCTATGTTGCTGCTAAGGACATGATCTCATTCTTTTTATGGCTTCATACTATTCCATGATGTATATATACCTAATGTCTTTAACCAGGATACTATTGATGGGCATGTAGGTTGATTCTACATCTTTACTATTGTGAACAGTGCTGTAATGCATGTACACATGTGTATATCTTTATGGCAAAATGATTTGTACTCCTTCAGGTATATACCCAATAATATTGTAGGATTTCTGGATTGGATGGGTCAGCCATTGTGGGAAGAAGTGCGGCAGTTTCTCAAAGAACTCAAAGCTAATTCAATTAGCTTTGAGTTCTTTGAGAAACTGCCGCACTTCTTTCTGCAATGACTGAACTAATTTACCCTTCACCAAAGCATGTAAGTATTCCCTTTTTCTTCATAACCTTGCCAGGATTTGTTATTTGTTGACATTTTAATAATTGCCATTCTGACTGGTGTGAGATGGTATCCCATTGTGGTTTTGATTTGCATTTCTCTAATGATTAGTGATTTTGAGCTTTTGTTCATATGCTTGTGGAGTGTGTTTATCTTCTTTAGAAAAGCGTCTGTTTTTGTGCTTTGGCCTCTTTTATTGGAGCTGTTGGTTTTTTGCTTGATTTGTTAAAGTTTCTTATAGATTCTGAATACTAGATTTTTGTCACAGGATAGTTTCCAAATATTTTCTCTCATTCTGTGTTGTCTTTTACTCTGTTGATAATTTCTTTTGCTGTTTAATTAGTTTAATTAGTCTCCTTTGTTGCAATTGCCTTTGATATGTTTATTACAAAATGTTTGCCAGGTCCTATGTCCAGAATAGTATTCCCTAGGTAATATGAGAGGGTTTTTATACTTTGAGGTTTCACACTTAAGTCTTTATCTTGAGTTGATATTTGTATAAGGTGAGAGAAAGGGGTCTAATTTCCATCTTCTGCATATGACTCGCCAGTTATCTCAGCATTATTAACTGAAGAGGAAGTCCTTTCCCCATTGCTTGGTACTGTGGATTTTGTGGAAGATTGGATGGTTGTAGGTGTGTGGCAATATTTATTTCTCTCTAGTCTGTTCCACTGGATTATGTATCTGATTTTACAATATCATGCTTTTTTTTTTTTCTGTAGCATTTTAGTATAGTTTGAAGTCCAATAACATGATCCCTCTAGCTTTTTCTTTTTGTTTAGGATTTCCTTGGCTATTTGAGCTCTTTTATTTTTTTTAGTTCCATATGAATTTTAAAGAGTATTAATTTTTTATAATTATGGGAAGAATGTCATTGGTAATTTGATAGAAATAGCCTTTAATTTATAAATTGCTTTGGGCAATATGGCCATTTTAACAATATTGATTCTTCCTATCCATGAATATAGAATGTTTTGATTGATAGTTATATTACTAAATGAGAGCAATTTAACTCTTTTAAGTTATCTCAACTGTACTTGTTGTTACTGTAAATTGTTTCATATTCAGTGAATGTTAATGTGCCACTCTACTTCCTCTTTAGATAAATTCAAAAGTATTAAGATTTATGTTCTAGTGTAACTCATTTTAAACTCTGACTTTTGTCTCATTTTTATGTCTACTATCATTATTCATTTATTTGTTCCATACTTTGATGGAAATAGATTTTTCTATTTCACCTACCTTCGTCAGTCTTGCTTAAATTCAATTTAGGTTTGCATTGTTTTTTAACTCATTTTTTTCCTATTTTTCTGAATTAAATTGAAAAAATATTCTTTGTTCTAAATTATATAATGTCACAAAACAAATGATTTATCAATTTTTTCTGTATATGCATCCAAATTGATTCTTTTTAAATTAATCTATAGTATAAGTTTTCATATTTGAGACTAAAAATAATGAACAGGACTGACAATGAGATTAATATTGCTGGGAGCAATATTGCTGTTTGTAAAAAATGTTAATGATAAGCAAACGCATCACTTATTTATGAGAACTCAAGTAATAACTTTTAATTTTAAGTGCCCAAATTTTCCTTTCCTATTCAAATTCTGGGAGATGGAATAATATGTTGCAATTTTCAACATATAAACACAAGTTTATTTTTCTTCTTGAAATAGTTTTGAAATTTAAAGTATTTTTATCTATTATGTTTTTATAAATATTAGAGCATCAAGATTCTATGGTTACTAGGCTGAAAGCGTGACCCCTAAGTTTCCAGGGACTCTTGTTTGTGTCTTCCAGATTGTGACTCAAGATTTCTGCTCTACTTTGCCAGCCATGTTGTGTGCATTCAGCTGTCAGGCAGCCGGAATGGGAAAGGAAGCATGGATATCCTCATTAAGATTACTTCGTGGCAACTGGAGATAATATGTCTGCTTATAACCACTGATAACAGCTTATGCTTCTGGCCAACCCATCTGCAAGCTCAATGACTTATATTGTTGCTGCCCCATTATGAGTATCAAAAGTTTGCACATTTTCAATGGCCATTTTAAGAATCCAGATTATTTTATTAAATCCTATAATTTTAATGTTGTTTTGATCACTTCCTGTATTTGGTGGAAATAGCATAACATTCCCAGACAAAGTCCTTGCATACTCCATTTGTTATGTTTTGCAGTATTTTCTTAAACATCTTACTCAATAATTGGGCACTTGCTCTAATAATCCATATCATTATAATTTTTCTTCTTCTGTATGGATTCATTTTGGGTCTATTATATTCACCTACATTCTTCAAAGGCTTTCCTACTACTTTAGAAGAAATTGTCACTTAATAAGGTGTTGAAAATAGTCGTAATGCTGCCCAACACATATAAACAAATTGATCTAGAAATACGTCTTTTTGAGATAATAGCTGTGACATGACTCTGCCATCTCTCACTTAAACTTGCATGCAATGTGAATGTTTTGCTAGTACCCACAGGCAAATTAATTATAATAGGCTCTCAGTTGAGTATTAAATTTGGAGTAAAAACGTTTGCAAGTCGGTATCAGGAATTTGCAAATAGGGATTGTTCAAATAACAAATAATAGCAGAAGCAGTGTTTTAGCTAGCTGAAGGCTGTAAAACAGAATCAAAGTGCAGAGTAAGTGGATTTTTCCTTAAGAGAAAATATACACTTTAAAAATGTTTAGGCAATCACTTAGAGCAAATTAACATAAAATTATAAAAACATTCTAAGACAGCCTGGCATGGTGGCTCATGCCTCTAATCCCAGCACTTTGGGAGGCTGAGGCAGGAGGATCATGAGGTCCAGAGACCAAAACCATCCTGGCCAACATGGTGAAACCCCGTCTCTACTAAAAAGTACAAAAATTAGCTGGGTCTGGTGGCGCACACCTGTTGTCCCAGCTACTCTGGAGGCTGAGGCAGGACAATTGCTTGAACCTGGGAGGCAGAGGTTGCAGTGAACCGAGATCATGCCACTGCACTCCAGCCTGGCACCTGGTGACAGAGGAGACTCTGTGTCAAAAAAAAAAAAAAAAATTCTAAGACAACTCCAATGATAGTTAGAATAAAATAAAATGTATCAATTTAAGAAGAGAGAACTATTATTAACAGAAAAATAGGGAAAAACAAAAAAGTAAAGGACTTAAAAGTATATAGAAGATAAAAACATGTTTGAAATAACAAGTATTTATAATTCATTAATTACTAATAAAAATATTGAAGGCATACAATGAAAGTAAGGAGTAAAGATAAAGTACATGGACCCTACCTCTCCAGCAAATTACAACCCAAAACCCTAGTCCTAATAGAAAACAGCTGTCAGAAGATTTCGAAAGGTATAGAGAGGAAGGCATAATATTTAGAAACCTCGACATTATAGAGAAGACCCAATTCTGAGAATCCTGGGATATCTGCATTCTTTTTGTCCCATCTTGGATGCAAGTGCAGAAAACAACCCAGAAATACCAACCAACATAGATATTAAAAAAAGAAAAAGAACTAGAAAAGCCCATTGTTTCAAATCACAGGACCAAAAAGAGGACTTGAAGGACAGAATACATATCCTTTTATTTAACAGATTTATTGAGCTAAAATTATCAGCACAATAAGATCCTGATGCTCATTTATATTTTCTATTCCTGTAACCGTGGTAGCTGCTCAGCTCCCGGGTCCAAAGAGTTTCTTAGCCTCACTAACCCCAAAGAATGGGAAAAGGGGTCCCGGAGGCTCGGTGAGTTTGCCATTCGAATAAATATCATGAACCCAAAGGGTTTTGTAGAAAAGTGATTTGTTAGACAGAGAAAGAGAGAAAGAAAAACAGCTCTCACACTGTTGTAGGAAGGGACCCAGAGAAGGAATCAGTACAGGTAAGAGCAGCTGGAGTTTAACCCTTGAGTTATTCCCATCCCCATTCATGTTCTCGTCCAATGAGAGGAATGCTTTCAAACTTCCTCTGGAGTGATTGATATTTGACTCTGATAGCAGATTGGCTGCTTCGTCCACAACTCTGCATTACAGAGCCCCCTCCTCTCAGAGCTTTCGGCAGATTTTTTGGGACAAAGAAGTTTCACCTGGCTTTCTCTACCTAGCCGGCCAGATGAAGAACTTTATATTTGAAACCCCTCCCGGATGAAGGTGTGGAGCTGGAAACTCTATGCCCCTATCTCACCGGTAAGAGAAGTCCCTCATTCCTAACTCCAGACCCAGGGCATCACTGCTATATTTTCTGTCTCTATAAATTTACCTTTTCTGGGCCTTCTATATAAGTGGAATCATACATAATGTGGTCTGTTATGTCAGACCACTTTCTCTTTGCACAGTGTTATGAGGTTATCCATATTATAGTGCATCAGTGGTTTACTTCATCTTATTACGTACTATTCCATTATTTGAATGTACAGCATTTTATGTATACATTGACTAGTTGATGGAAAATTATTTACATTGATTCTAGTTTTTGGCTATTATGAATAATATTACTATGAATATCTGTATACAACTCTTTGTGTAGGCATGTTTCCTGTAGATTACCAGGATTGGAATTGCTGGGGTGTAGAGTAACTTTCTGTTTAACTTTTAAAGAATCTGCCAGTTTGTTAATGATTTTGCACTATTTTAAATTCCTTCCAACAATGTACAAGGGCTTCCAATGTTTATTCATATTCTTGCCAACATTTATTATCTGTCTTATTAATTATAGCCATTTTAGTGGGGGGGGGCAAAATGATATCTCTTGTGATTCAATTTGTATTTCCCTAATGCATAATGACATTAAGCAACTTCTCATGTGTGTGGTAGCCATTCATTTGTCTTCTCTGATTATTAAATGTCTCATCATATTTTTTCTCATTTTCTAAATTGTGTCATATCTCTTATTAATATTGAGTTATGTGCTCTTATAAATTTTATTTACAAGCTCTTTATCAAATATTTATTGTGTAAATATTTTTTCACTGTTTGTTGCTTGTATTATAATCATTGGCATATTTTAAAGTAAAAATGTTTTGAATTTTGTTAAGGTGCATTTTTTTATGAACTATTGTTTAATGAACTGTGATTGGTATTATATCTTTTTATGTATATTATCTATATATATTTATATTTATATCACAGTTCTATTTTTTAATGAACTGTGATTGGTATTATATCTAAAAAAAAAACAGTCTTTGCCTAACATAAGGTCTCAAGAATTTTTTTCTATTTTATTTTCTAAAAGTTTTTTTTTAACTTTTGGATTTAATTTTGTTCAAATTTGAATTAATTTCTCTGTATAAGGTGTTAAGGAACTCAGTTCACATTTTATGTGGTTAGGAAATTGTTATAGGAACATTTGCTGTACAAATCACAGACTATACTTTGACCAATTAATTGCTTCAGTGCCTCATGGTAATGAATTGACAATAAATATAAGAATTTATGTCAGCATTAGTATTTATTTTTAGATATCTTTCTGTTTTTCCTTAGTTAAACCATACTCTCAAAACCATAGTTTTAAAAAATAATTATTAAAATTTAGAAGTGACTATTCTCCAAAGCTGTTTTTTCCAAATTGTTCTTTTTATTATAGCATTGTGCATTTTCACATAAATTTTAGAAACAGCATATCAAATTCTACAAAATAGTCTGTTGGGATTTTAAGATGAACTGTGTTGATGCTCTAGATTAATTTGCAAAGGATTATTTGAAAATAATTTGTTAATTCATGTACATGAGATTTCACTTAAATATTCTTTAAATTTCTTCAGCAAAATTTTGTTATTTTTAGTCTTGAAATTCATTTCTTAAGTTATCCTATTTTATCCTTTTTGGATGCTATTGTGAATGCAACTGTATTTTTAATTTTATTTTTTGATTTATTGTATCATATGTAGAGATGTGATTGATTTTTGTATATTGATCTTTTATCCTGCAACCTTGCTTCCTGGACACTTTTGATTATATTCCACCTGCTATGGCCACTAACAGGACTATCCCTTTCTCCTTACTTTGGTAGTTGCTGCAAACAGGCAACAATTACCTTCTCCTCTTAACAACTCCTTCTCCTCTTAACTGAGATTTGTCACCAATGAGACTGTGAGGGCAGGATACTGGTGATTGCCTACAGTCAGCAAATAGACAATGGCCTTCTTCTTTACCACTGTCACTTGTTGGCAGGCAGTTATGGGCCGGTGTTCCAATGACTAACCCTATTTGTTACCGAGAGTACATAACAAAAAGGTAGTGCCTCTCTACCTCTCCAGGAGCTATGTTGCTAAGGGGACAGTGAGACAGAGCCCTGTAGACTGGCCTCAGTTAATACTTAGCAGTACACCATAACAAAAAAATAGTGCTCTTACAGATTCCCACTGAGAGCTGCTAACAAAGAAATTTATACATGGTGCCCTGTCAAGGGACTTTCCTTGTGTTAGGTTAAAAACAAGCAAAGTTGTGGTTATCCTCTTCCTCCAACCCAGAATGGCTGCCGCAGAGTGGAGCCCTGTCCACTGTCTATAATGTATGCTATGAAAACTCAAGCAAAAATGACACCATTCTCCTTCCAACTAGAGTACAAAGGTACAATCACAAAGGGAAAAGAGTTAGATAAAGCAATCATTTAAAATTGTGTATAAATTCCTCAGCCCATCTCAAGTTGCCTATTTGGGAAACCAATTAGAATCAAACGGCAAATCCTTTGAGAACATACCTATGGTGTAAAATATCTCCAAAATTTCAGAATGATTTTTTGGTAGTGCACAAACTCTGTAGATTAGAATAGCCCAACAAAGATTTTCAAAATTTAATATATATTTAAGCCACAGCCCACAAAAACAGGGCTAATGCATGCTCTCTAAATAAAAGTGTGTTTCAATGATGGAATATTTAAATAGAAAACAGAGTCTTATAACATAATACTCAAAATATTTAGATAATCTAAATTTTTTTTTACATATCAGGAATCAGGAAAATTTCAATTTGAATGAGAAAAGAATCAATTGATAGCAAATGCCTAAATGAAATAATTGTTACAATTATCTGAAAATAATCTTAAACCACTATTTGCAACAATGCTGCAATAATCAATGATGGACACTGTTAAATAACTTTAAAATTAGCCTTAGCAAATACGTAAGAGATATTAAAATAACCAAATTAAAAAAAAAAAAAACACTGGGTTGAATGGTAGATGACAGGGACAAAAGAAGTGCTAAAATTAAATAACTCTCAATACAGAATTCTATGTCTAATAAAAATAAAATTGAAATAATAGTAATCTCAGGTGAAGAAAAGTGAAGTAAATTTGTTGGCACCAGGCCTGCTCTAAAGAAATAGTATCTCTATGATTCTAAAGAAAATACTTTAGTATCATAGAGAACACAACAAAAGGGAACAGAAAAAAAAAAAAAGAAAGAAAAGAGGAAAAGGGTAAATACCTTTGTGAATATAATAAACTATTTGAGTTTTAAAATTATCTTCAGTTTTAAAAGCAAATTATATCATTGTCTAATGGTGTTACAAACGTATGAAGTGATAATATTTAAAATGACCATTCTGTGATAAAGTTTACAGAGTTGTTCACTATATGATTTTTACTCACTTTAAATCTCATTAAATTTGGCATTTACCATATTATATTTTGCAATAAAAATTATAAAGCATAGCGATATGGAAACATTTATATGGTGGAATAAATTCCCAGGAAAGGCTAAGTTATCTTTAAAAAGAAGAGTAATATAGGAGTCCCTGAAGAAATTACACTAAGAGATATACAACCTCCTACAGAACCATAGTACTCATGCAGACTGGCATTTTTGAAAATCAGACAAACCGGCATACAAAAAAAAAAAAGATTTAGAGACAAATGCAAGTGTATTCAGAAAGTCAGCGTGTCAGGTTGCAACCTGAATTGTTTGATGTTAAGGTTAGGAAAACAAGTAACTATATGGAGGGAAATAAAATGCTATTTCTACCAAAGAATGCATTTACAATGTGATTGCAGGTAGATAAAGAGATAAACATTATAGGTTAACTTATTAAACCATACTATCAATACATATTAATGGTCAATAATGCCAAAAATTGATCATCAAAGTTCCCAGTAACAATCCATAAGGTAAAATACTGGTGAATTTTATTTCCTCAACGATAAGGCTTTCTTTTAAATGGATGGCATCTTGACAGACTTAATAGATAGTTGACAGAATCTCTGGAGGTATTGTAAATATACAATGCCCATATCTTCCAAGTGTTTGCCATCTGGAATACATAGGAAACTCCAGCAGAGCATTTCAATGGTAGATTTAGAAAACCTAGAATGAAGGTGTTGGTGTAGATGTGGTGATAAAGGAAGTTTTATACATTGCGGTGAGAGAGCAATTACTTACTACCTTTTAAGATGGTAATGTATCATTGTATTGTCAAACTTTGTAGCCATAACCTTTGTACCATTATAATTAAGGAGAACACTGATGGCTGATTAGTATGGTATTGCTTAGAGAGGAAACAGTTGACAGATGACATCAGCATCTCCTTCCCCAGTTATTGCTCTCAAACTCCTCTTGCACACTGCTGACCTAATTAAGGGAATAAACAAAGTCTATTCTTGTAATGGGAAATTGGAGAGAAAGTGTTCATTTTAAGAAATAATTTTATGCAAAATAACTCTGTTGTGTAACTTTCTCTGCCATTGTGGTAGATATTAGAAAACAGATTGTGAAAAAAAGAAAAAAGAAAAACATGGATTATGTAAGAAGTATATTGGATTGTGATCATTTTGATTTTGCAATTTTTAAATTCAGTTTTTATTTCTATTATTTTATTAGAATTTATTATTTATAGCATATCTGTCAACATACTAGGCCATTTTTAAGAAGTGGTGTCAAAATAATAGGATTCCATGTATAGTAGTATGAATAATTCTGACAATGATGGATTATAATTTACTGAGTCATTTGTTGTCTTAATTCGACAAGGGTCTCCAACAAGTTGGTTACTACAGCAAGAGCTGCTATCAATAGGATTCATGTGGACTGGCAATATGAGTTATCCCATTCCATTGTGTATCATTTGTAGCCAAATAGAAATATATATGTGTATTTATATAAGTTAAAAACAGATTTAGTAAATAAGTTTAAAGCTTATTTAAATTTTTATTTATATTGCTACAAATATGTCAATAGCAACAACGATTTGGAAAAGAACAAAATAGAAACTTTTGCCACTTCACAAAGTGCTAATTAATTTAGTTGGCAATTGGAATCTAAAGAAAGAATAAAGCTATAATTTTTAAAAATCACATTTAGTGAAAAATATCTAGAAGCTATTTATGTATTTATTAGTCGTAACTTTAAAAATGATTGCTTTCATGTAACAAAGATTTGTTTAATCTAGAATATTTTTAAAAGTTGTGAAAATCTAGATAAAGCACAAATAAATCTTCTGCTATGGATAGTAATAAGGCAATGTAGCAGATGAGGAGTTTTTAATAAAGTGTTTGATCTGAAAGATCAATTGCAAGAATATTTTAAAAAGAGTAATTGTCCAGATTTTACTTACTGAGTGCTATAAAAATGAAGACTATCTGCAGAATGATTCTCCTTAGACGTTTTAAAATTAGATGAACACATCTCCGCAATGAAATTGAGAAAATGTTTTGACTTCAAGTGACAAAATCCTTGGATTTAAGAACACCGAATCTTTGGGAAAATGTTGCAAAATAAAACACTGAAAAGTTTTCACTACTGCTTTGGTTTGAAAGCTATGAAGAACATCAGAATGTCTCACATTTTATTAAAACCCATCCAGGAGAAATGTCAAAAAACAATTGAGCTGCATTTCCCCTCTGAACACTTGCACTGAACAAAAGGGCCCTTTTTCTGAAACTCTGCTCAGTCTGAGAACTTGACACAAAGCAAAGAGAAATCTTTACAAAATTCAAGCTGATTGTATGATCAAGTTAAGATTAGCTGATTTGACCTAAGTAGGTTCTGGATTCTGTAAAAGAAGGCTATACTGCTATTCATAGAAAAGTAATACAAATTTTTATGTAGTTTTCATCTTCATCAACATGTGAGCACATTGTTATTTTAATAAAATCAAGAGCAAAGACAGAAATAATCTCATTTCAGTTCATATAAAATCCCTGGCGTCTTATTCTCAAAGTTAACCAAACTTATTTGTTCAGCCTGAAATCATTAGAGTAAATTCATCTCTTATTTCATAAGCAGTAAAAAAAAAAGTCTACTGTATCCATGTATAAACTTATACAAAGATCAATAAACTAGTATATATGTAAAATAAATTTGTAACTTCTAGCCCTATATTTGGACTTGATAATGCCACTCAGTGAGAAATGTTTTCTTATCAAACTTTTGTATAAAATTGTTTTTAAACCTATGTTTTATTCATATTTTATTTAAATAATTATATTATTACTATGTTTATTTTCAACATGTCAATACATTTTCGTGTTACAAATAGTCTTACTGAAAAGCAATTTTATATCCACTAAATTGATTCTACCAAGCTCACCTTTAGAAAATTAAATATCATTTGGTTACCACAGTTACTTGTCTGAAAGTGTTTGCCTGATATTTTAAACATTTGTGAAAAAGAAATTACTTTCAAGAAAATTCAGTTAAGCTTAACCTGGCTTTCGCTGATGATGTTTTGTTCTGTTTACTTTTGTCAATCAATTGTAGTTAAAAGTCAGTTTTTTATTGTAAATCAGAAAAAAAGAAACATCACGTGACATTTCACCTGTGGCAGCTCATTAATCATTAGCATACAGTACAGAAGAAATTTGTGATTAGGAATTTAGGATTTTTTCAGTAAAGTTAAAAAATCAAGTAGGAATTTTAAAAAGTAAAGATTTTCTGTACCTACAATATTTATCTAATTAGAATTAATATCCACTCCTCGAAAGAAAAACCACATAAAGAGGTGAATAAGAGGCTAAAAATATCTACAGAAATATCTTTTGTTACTCAAAAGAACATTGATAACTTATTGTTAGATTGTTGTATTAGTCCATTTTTACACTGCCGATAAAAACATAACCAACCGAGACTGGGAAGAAAAAGAGGTTTAATCAGACTTGCAGGTCCACATGGCTGGGGAGGCCTCAGAATCATGGCAGGAGGTGAAAGGCACTTCTTACATGTTGACGGTAAGAGAAAAATGAGGAAGGAGCAAAAGCGGAAACCCCTGATAAACCATCAGATCTCGTGAGACTTGTTCGCTATCACCAGAATACCACAGGAAAGACCGACCCTAATGATTCAATTATCTCACATGGGTCACTCCCACAACACCTGGGAATTCTTGGAAAAACAATTCAAGTTGATATTTGGATGGAGATACAGCCAAACCATACCAATTGTGGTAAAGAAATCACTGAATATGTTAACTTTGAAATGTAGATATGATAAATTTTACTTAGAGTTTCTCTGACCCCTGAAACTTGATTCAAGAATCCATCCAGGGTAAAATGTTTGAGGATGTCTCTTACAGTTATGAGAGTGGATTAAGTTGAGCTTCACAAAGTAACATAGATAAGTCTGATAAAAATAGCATCCAGTGTAAGAACTCAAAAACAAAAAGAGTGCATAGTGTCTTAATCCATTTACATAAAGCTCCAAAACAAGAGACTTTAGTCTTTCAGTGTAAGAATTGCTCTTGAAGAAAGAAGTAACTAGAAAGGAGATGGGACATCTTCTGCAGAACTAGTAATATTCTATGTCATTATCTAGAATAGATTAATCACATATGTCAATAGGAGAAAAATTTATTCAGGTAAACTCTTATGATTGGTGCCTTTTCAATGCATATTAAATATCAACAAAATTTGTTACAAAATGAACATTTCAAAAACAAAGATACATTTAACAATAACATAACAACAGATAAGTCAAGTGATATTTATTGAAAACATAGTTTTCTGGAGAAAGTCGTGAAAGTTACATGAAGTTACTAAAACAATAAATAAAGAAAAATATTGACAGACCAGTGATTTTACTGCATTAAGAACAGTATCAGAAACTGAGCTCTCTGATTAAAAACAATAAATAAATAAAAAATAAAGAAAGGCAAAACAGGCAAAACAAACCCTTTAAAATTTAGCAATAAAGCAAAAAAACCCAATATTTAATTTAATTTAAAAGTTTATTTAAAGGTGATTCATAGTAGTCAGAGTAAATTATGTATGTTCACATTTTTTAGTTCATATGTAGGAAAACCAAGAACACTATTACTAATCTGTAGATGATATGTAGGTATTTCTAAGAAAATTAGGTCTTAAAAATCATTTTACACAGTGCACTCATTTGTATAACTGAAGAGTTTATACATACATTTCATTAAAATACTTTTATATTCTAATAAGTTAATGTTTAATATTCAATACTAATTTATTTTTGTCACCCTGAAGCACTGTATTTTTGTATGTGCATTTGCACGTGTGTGTTATATGTGGTTATATTTAGCAACTCCAATTCTCAATGAAATCTGTATCTCAGACCATCCTATTTTTCAGTTGTCTTCTGCCTCCCAGATCTGAAATCACTTATAAAACTAGACTCATTTTCTTATTCTGCAATGCAGAGAATGATTATTCATTTATCATTAACTGTTCAATAGCAACATTCTTAAATAGCTACATTTATCATTAACTTTTAAGTAGCTACAGTGTATATGGCTGTATGTAAAACTGGGAGACGATGTATGGAGTCATGAATTCTATTACATGCAGGATGAAGTTATTATCTGCAAAAAATATTCTCCTTTAAGCCCTAGCCTGTCACCCTCAGCTTTGGCAATGAAACAATACATTTCATATTATGCAGAGGCAGTTCCGAAACTCAGAGTGCAAAAAAGTCCCTGGGAATAATTTATAAGCAAACATTCTCTTATGACTGTTTCAGATATAAGATCCTCAGATGGCAGGAAACAGACATAAACAAATAATTTATTTTGCTTCATGCTAGTGCACAGAAATATCATAAAGTTATAGATCCTGGTGCCGGAAGAAATTTGTAAAGGTCATGTTATCATTTGATACAGTTTTTAGGAGGTGGACATCTTGTGTTACTGAAAAATAGTGTGGCTTAGAAAGTTTCACTTCCCGAAGGTAGTTTCAAGGGTAAATTTAGAATCCAAGTAGCCTTATCCTGGCTATGCTCTCTATGCTCTCTAAAAATTTCTCTCTATACTCTCTAAAGCTGCCTTCATTACCATGATTTCAGGAAAATCTACCCTCAGACTAGGAAGGGTGATCCTTTATATCCACTTTTAGCCAAACATGGAAAAACTTGTTTGGTAGTTTACTCTCTAAAGATTTTAATGTTTGCAAAAAAGCTGCCTTGTATCTAAAGGAATTTCCCAAGACTGATTTTTAAAACCACATATATTTATTTAATCATTAATTGCCATGAAGGCAGCTTCTATAGATTCCTTTCTAGAACTTTAAATATTTCTTTAATCAATTTCATCCCTGCTCCTTTCCATCTTTTCCCCGAAACCTAAGCACTTAAATATTTTCTCTAAATTTAAACTGTAACCTGAATATCATTTACTTTTACTGTTCAAAGATTTCTGGTTTGTTCTTTTGAAGCCTCACATTGTAATTTCCCACTAGCTACTTACTTTCCTAACTACAGGTAATAATTATTTAAATATATCTGCCTATACATACGTCTGTATCTCTATGTAAATCTTTGTCTACATTCATGCATTTACATCTTTATTTATATCTACATTATTTCTATCTATATCTATTTTCTATAACCCACCCCCACCCTAATTGAATTTCTAGCCTCTCTACTCTTATTCTCTATTAAGAAAATACCAAAGCAAACTTTGTCTCACTTGTATAGTACTTCAGTAAACTGTATGTCTCTAAATGTAGAGAAATGCAGTCCTTTTTCTGATTCACCGAGATGAATACCTTACAAGAAAAAATAAAATAGTAAAAAAAAACTAACAAACACAATAGAATGTGTTAAATGGAATTCAAATGTCTACAACAAATGTCTATACCATGTTAAACATGTGCAACCACACCTAAACCCCAAAGCTACCCCATATAAATGGCTCCTATATCATACCCTGAAACTCTACAGTACCTGAAATCCTTTACAGAATCTGCCGCTGGCATTCTTTGTTGTTTCTCTCAATTTCCTTGACCACGGGTTTTTTTGCTTGATTTTAAATCACATTTGAGTCTTACCTTCCAATATGAAAGACATCCCAAAGCAAAAGAAGTATTATGTTCTATTAGGTTGGTGCAAACGTAATTGCAGTTTTTGCCATTACTTTTGCAACAACCTAATATAAGTTTGCATTCATTTGTGAATATGTAAATGCAATAATGTAATACAAAGAGTGGAAAGGTAATATATCACTATCCCATCCTAGTCCCACAGAAATGTATTTCCCATTTATGTAAGTATGTACATATATATGTAACACGTATCCTTTCTGAGATATATATATGTACACACATATATCTATCATCCATTTTTAAAGGTATCCTCTTTATAGTTTGTTTTAATTCAGTAATATACCATTCTTCTATTCCAGTGTCTATAAAGCTGTCTCATTCGTTTTACTTGCTGTATTATAGTGTATTAATTAAGTAAACATCTGTTATTTTCCTTCTCTTCCTGTATCACTTTCTTTCTCTGGAATGTTTCTATTAAAAATAATTTTTTAAAATAAGAAAATCGCTTGTACATATTACTCACATTATGGTCAAACATGTTCAATAGATAAATTACTAAAGTGTCACTGCTGCATCAAATTTGATATAAGTTAATTTGTACAGTTATTAGAAAATTTCCCTCAACAGATAATATTTTCTTATCCACTCATTAAAATATTGTTCTCAATCCTTTTTGGAGTTTATCAAGGTGGTATAAAGACTGGTATCTCAAAGTAGTTTTGAGGTGCGTTTCTCTTACCAGCAGTACAATTCAACATTTAAAGTCATGAAATCAAGAGTAATTTGCATTTTTTTCTCAATTTACACTGCCCTTTTTATACTAAACTTTAGAAATATTGATTTTCAGGAACGTTTTAAAAATTAAGGAAACAAATCTTATCTGAGATGTCTTTTATTTTCTTAAACCAATTGGCTACTTGCCTTTGATATTGTTTTTATATATTAGAACAATGTGACTCTGTGTCATTGTAGAAGTTCTTCCAGTGTATACTTTTGATATACTGATTTCTCACTTATATGTGAGAACTAAAAAAAAATTGATCTCATGGCGTTAGAGAGTATAATGATAGACACCAGATAGCCAGATACTAGGAAGGATATGTGGATAGGAGTTGCGGGGGGATGAAGAGAGGCTGGCTCATGAGTATAAAGAGTTAGATAGAAGGAGTAAATTCTAATGTTTAACAGCAGAGCTACTATAGTTAACAACAATACACTGCATATTTGAAAATAGCTAGAAGATTTTAAATGTTCCCAACAGGTAGAGACAATAAATACTAGAGATGATGGATGTCCTAAATACTCTGACTTGATCGTTACACATTCTATGAATGCAACAAAATATTACATGTACCACATAAATAATTTACAAATATTTATGAATCAATAAGAAAAATATAAAAAGAAAGTCTTCCCATGTTTTTTCTTTGAATATTGTAGCTTTATTCTTGCTTTTAAATATTTGATATGCCTATAACTTTAATTTAGATGATAAAGATCCAACTGCTTTTTTTCATCAGATACTTCATATTTACAAACACATTTATTGAATATCACGTATTTCTGACATTGTTTTGAGAAGTCAGCTTTACCATGCATAACAGTCTCATAAGTGATTGGGGTTAGTGTTATTCTGTTTTGTTCCATTGAAATTACACTGTTTTAATTGTTACATATTAATAGTTTTTAATTTTTATTTGACTTTTTCTATACAAGCCAAATAAATTCCCCTGTTATAAATTACATATTTTTCTTTATAAATATGCAATTCATATAATTACAAAATGATTTATTTTAACATTTTATTAGTACATTTGTTGACATGCTTTTCCATGGCACAAAATGAACATTGTTTACATTCTTATATATACAGTTTTATATACACTATGTTTTCATACTTCCGTTACTTCGTATAATGCGTTTTTGTGCCTTTAGAAATTACTCTCTTAATACTTACATTAGTTGATGAAATATTCCCCACAGTTTAATAATTTTAACATAATAACACTTTCTTGCATCTTGTTTTGGGTGAAGTATTTTCTTTTAAGCAAACTTTGCATTAGCATGCTTTTGTGGTATTAATCATTTCTCCTCTTTGAATTTAGAAAGGCATATTTATTACTCTAATTATTTTGAATGGATCAATTCTTTCATTTCTTAAACATTTTTCTGCTTGTCAATATTTTTCTTCCTTGAAGTTGAATTATTGTTGTACTAGGGTAAATCTATATTTTTATAATTTAAAATTAAATCAGATACATAAGTTGTATGTATATGATTGTAATTTAATGTTAAAGACAAATTCTTCTGTTGTTATACTGGACAATGCATGACTTATTCAAGGGTGTGCTATGTCATGACTTACATGATGCTTTCACATGGGTGACAAATGTCTAGCATCAGCTATCAACAAAGAATCTAACAATCTTTTCCCCAAACCTGATTTTCTTCTCTTCCATATTTCACTTTTTCTATAAAATATACTTATAATCTCCTAAATTTAACTTCCTTCTCTTGAGAGGACTGAGAAGAGGTAAACATATTGTATCCCTTGATTATCTGTTTTGTGAAAGTAATTTTCAAGACATTCCTATTATTTTCTCCAATACTTAATGATCATTGACATAGTAATTTATATTCCAGTTTTAAATATAACTGCAGGTATGTACCTTTTTCTTTGGAATTAACAGAATATGTTTACTTTCTGGTTGCCAAGCTCTCTTTTCTGAGGAATTCATGTTCCATATAATTGACATAGGTTAACCATCTCAACTCATCTCCTTTAGGGTATAGGGCTTGCACAGAAGCAATAAAACTGCTCATTATACTGTCTCAACCTCTGACCACAATAACTGTTCATATTAACCACATGATTTTTCTGGCCTTTTTAGTCACAATTTTTAGGGAGAATTATTATTACTTTTTTGAGACAAGGTCTTGTTATGTTGCCCAGACTGGTCTTAAACTCCTGAGGCTTAAGCGTGATAAACCATAAGAGTTATGTTGTCAGAGGCATTTTTGCTTAATTTATGAACAAAAGCCTTCCCATGTTGAAGAGCAAAAATGGTGTTCTTTATTTCATGTTTGAATCACTACACTTAGCTATGCTAGAAGTCTATCTTCTCCTGAATAGTTGTTATGTAGGCCAAAGCGTTCCATCTCATTACAAGTTAACGTAGTTTAATTTGGGTTTTTGTGCCTTATACCCAAATGTGCTGTGACTAGTATGGAAAATAATGTTTGTATGTAAGGTTTTGCAAATTATAAATGATTAAATTGGAAGTTGATGGTTACAGTCATATGGTAGTGAAGCATTTAATAAATATACACATTTTATTATACTTTATATATTCTATGTTCCATTCCTGAAATGTAAATGGTAAAATGTCAGGATATTAGTTTTTGTTGTTATTTCTTATGACTTTCTGTAAGATTCCACAAATTACTAAAATTAACCACAAAAAATACAATAAAAGCAGCATCACTACCAACCGTATCAAATTTAGTCTAAACGGACCCAATGGAGATCACATGGGCAAGAGATGACAACCTGCAAAAAGGCACTCTTTTACTTTTTTATCTGTAAAACCACATGCATAAATTTATATAATTGTCTTCTTTGTACAATTACAAAACTCGAAATTTATTGCACAAAGGTAATACTAAAGAGACTAAGGCCTCATGATATTCAGAATCAGCAGTTTGTGGGAACCAATAACTGTGAGATTCTAATTCCTTTGAAATTTAAGGGTAATCTCCTCTATGAAAACTGTGGCTGAAATGAGTAATGATTACACTTGTGCACACTGGAGCAAGTGAGAAATTAACCCTGTCTCATTCTGTATTCTTTGTTAGATGCAGAGTACAAAATGGGGCTATATGGCTGAGAGGAAAGTTGATCAGAATCAGGCTAAGAATCAGAAATATCAAGACATAGTACATATTCGAAGGGTGTGAATATGTTGATACTAACTCAGAGAGCTTTAAGAAATCAAATATATTGGCAGTTTACTCAACTGTTCAGGTAATTGCACTGCTAAAACTATCGCAAGTTTAAAAATTTCCACAAGTATCCTTTTTGTTTTTTTAATATTGTAATAAAACACATGTAAGATAAAATTTGCTATTTTAAACATTTAGTGTTCAAATGAGTGGCATTCACTACATTGAACAACTATCATCACTGTTTCCAAAACTTTTTCCATTACCCTACAGAAATTCTGTAACCATTAGCAATAACTCCTCATTTCTCCATTCCTTTAACATATTAACAAATATTATCAATAATATTTTAAAAGACTTACATATCATGAGTAAATTGAATTCATCTCAGGAATAGGAGGTTTCTTTAACATTTAGAAAAATCAAGCAATATAATTCACCATGGCAAAAGAAAAGGAAAGAAATATTTGATTATATCAGTAGATGAATAAAATACATTTGGCAAAATTCAACATTCATTCTGTATCAAAAATAAATAATAAATCAAAACAAAATGCTTACCAAGCTAGGAATAGAAGAAAACTTTCACAATCTGATAAAGGATATCTCTTGAAAACCTCAAGTAATTTGCACATTTACTGTTGAAATATTGAACACTTTTGTCTTAAGATTGAAAATAAAGTGAGAATGTCCACACTAACATCCCCATTCAAAACTATATTAAAGATCCTGCACAAAGTAATACATAAATGAACTATAGGCATGAAGATTTACAGATTAGAAGAAAAAATAGAAAGATGTTTAAATTTATAGGTAACGTAATTTTGGTTTTACAAAGTCTAAGGAATCTAAAAGAAAGCTACTTGAAGCAATACATTCAAGACAGTAAAAAGTAGTGCTCTTCTTATATAAAAAGCAATGAACAATTAAGAAATAAAACCTTAATTATCATAGACTACAAATGTAAAATATATGCTTGAGAATATACCCACACAGTATTCTCAATATCTACACAATTCTAATGAGCTACAAAATTCTGCTGAGACAAATTTAAATATATCTAAATATAGAAAGTTAAGCTCTGTTCATAATAAAAAGCCATAATTCTTTAGAAATATGATTTTCTTAAATGAATTTACAGTTGCATTCTAATATCTAACAATATCCCAACTGGCTTTTTGTTGTTGTTGTTTATAGAAATTGGAAAGCTTATTGCAAAATATATACAAATGTGCAAACAACTTACAATATCCAAACTAATTGTGAAAAAGAAAATCAAATTTTAAGTACTTACGCTGCCTGATTGTAGTACTTACCATAAAGTTGTGGCAATTGAAACAATATAATAATGATGTATGGATAAGCATCAGATTAGTACAAAGAAGAGAGAGTCCAGAAATGTGTCATACCTGTTGATTTCCAATAGAGATGCCAAGTAAATTCCATGGGGAAAACGAAACACTTTTCCACAATTGGTCCTGAAACACGTGGACAATCATATAAAAATAATTCACCTGGATACTTGTCTGACACTATACATAAGTATTAACTCTAGATAAATCATAGTATTAAAAGTAAATGTTAATACTATGAAGTTTAAAGAAGATAATTTAGGAGAAAATATTTGCTATCTTGGGATAGGCAAAAATCTTTTAAAGACAAAAATTAAGAAACACAAAGGAAAAAAATGTGATAAGTTGTATCTCACATATTAAAAACAATTACTCTGAAAAGGCAACAGTAACAAAATAAATAGGCAAACTATATACTGGAAGAAAACATTTGTAATGTATAGATCTAACAAAGTATTTTTGGCCGGGAACAGTGGCTCATACTTGTAAACCCGGCACTTTGGAAGGACGAAGCTGGTGGATCACTTGAGGTCGGGGCATTGTGGGGCGCACCTAGAGTCGCAGCTACTGTGAGGTTGAGGGTGAAGATTGCTTGAACCCGGGAAGCGGAGGTTGTAGTGAGCCGAGATCGCGCCACTGAACTCCAGCCTGGGCCACAGAGCGAGACCGACTCTGTCTCAAGAAAAAAGAAAAAAAAAAAAGTATTTGTGTCTAGAATATATAAGAACTCAATGAAATGCATAATCCAATTAAAAAATTGGTAAAGACTTTGAACAGACACTTTTAAAAGAAATACAACTGTTCATATATGTACATGAAAAGTATCTCACATCATTAGTCATCAGTAAAATTTAAATTGAAACCCCAGTGAGAGTCCATAACATCCAGTAGAATGGCTAAAATTTAAAAGACTGACAATTCTTGAAGATGTTAAACAACTGGAACTTTAGGCTGGGCGTGGTGGCTCACGCCTGTAATCCAAGCACTTTGGAGGCCAAGGCGGGTGGATTACCTGAGGTCGGGAGTTCAAGACCAGCCTGACCAACATGGTGAAACCCTGTCTTTATAAAAAACAAAACAAAACAAAACAAAAAAAAACTGGAACTTTAATACACTATTAGTGGAAAGGTAAAATAGAAAAGCTGTGGAGGAAGACAGCGGGGCTGTTTCTGTGAATTTAAATGGGTACATTCATCTGACTCGGCAATTTTACTCCTAGGTTTTTACCTTACCCCCAAATAAAAACACACGTCTACATCAATACAGGTACAGGAACGTTCACAGCAGTTTTACTTATAATAACCTCAAGTTGCAAATAATACAAACAGCCATCAACAGTTGAATGAATAAACATATTTGGTAGATATCTACACAATGGGATGCTCATCAGGTAAAAAGAAAGGCTCTCCTAACGCACACTATAACATAGATAGATCTTGGAAGCATAGGCTGGATGGCAAAAACAGATACCAAAGACTACATACTGAATGCTTCCATTTTTATTGAATTTTAGAAATGAAAATAAATCTTTAGTGAGTGAAAGCACATCACAGTTTGCTTGGCTACAAGACTGAAGGGAATTAACTGCAAAGAGCATGGACAGAGTTTTTGGGATGTGAAAACATTCAAATCTTTATTGGATTGTCCATCATACTAAAGTATATACTTACCAAATTTCATCAAACTGCACATTAATAATGTGTGCATTTAATTATATGTAAATTGATATTATTTTATTTTTAACTTTTAAGTTGAGGGTAAAAGTGCAGGTTTGTCTCATAGGTGAATTTGTGTAATGAGAGTTTGTTGTACAGATTACTTACCACTGAGGTATTAAGGTTAGTACCCATTAGTTGTTATTATCATTATTATTATTTTTGAGACAGAGTCTCACTCCGTCACCAGGCACCAGGCTGGAGTGCAGTGGCACGACCTCGGCTCACTGCAACCTCCGTCTCCCGGGTTCAAGCAATGCTCCTACCTCAGCCTTCCCAGTAGCTGGGACTACAGGCGCGTGCCACCACGCACAGCTAATTTTTTGTATTTTTAGTAGAGATGGGGTTTCACCATGTTGGCCAGGATGGTCTCAATCTCTTGACCTCATGATCTGCCCGCCTTGGCCTCCCAAAGTGCTGGGATTATAGGCATGAGCCACCATGCCTGGCCCCCATTAGTTATTTTTTCTGATCCCTTCCCTCTTCCTCCCCTCTACCCTCCAAAAAGCCTTAGTGTGTGTTTTATCCCACCGTCTATCCATGTGTTCTCATAATTTAGCACCCACTTGCAAGTGAGAACATGTGGTTTTCTGATTTTAAATTAGCCTTTATAAGTTCTAAATTTTTGTCTAATATCTATGTAATATTTTTACTATTTTGTCTGTCAGGGGACAGAGATTGCAGATGCTTTTATTTGGCTTATGACTGTACTAAAATGCATAGTGTGCAGTGCTCAAATGTCCATAGAGGCATTTAGGCTCATTATGCCTGAGTTTGGTGGCTTCTAAAATCCCAGTTGTGTTTCGTTAGAAGGATCCATGAATTAGTTGGGTAAAGCAGGGAGTTATCTAAAAATCAATTAAGAAAACTTCATACTAGTCTATGTTTTGCTATTGTTGGTTTATTTAAATGGTTTGAGACATTGGGTTTACTCTATTTTGTGTTTAACAACAAAAGACTTAAAGTATACTGAGTGCCCTTTCAAATGAATTGTGTTCATATTTCTTCAATAAACATATCAGAAAGAGAGGAGATCAAGGATTCTTTTACTCTTAAATAATATTTTTAAAAACTCATCAGGCTAAAATGCATTTGAAGTTTATTTTTCAGTTGATATAGAAGAATCTGTTTGTGGTGATAAGACAGGGACACACTTTGCTATTTGACTCAAGGCAGCAGAAGTTGAAGTTTGAAGTGTAATCAAAGTTATCTTCCACTTTTTTATTTTCTTTTCTTTTTTTTGCTTGAATGCAGCTTCAATCAATAGTCTTGAAACTCCAGATTATCTATCAAATGGAGAAAACCTGTCTTAGGTAGCTAGAGTCTCTAATCAAATATTGACAGATAAGATCTTCTGGGTGATAAGAACAGATTTAAAACCCAGAGTGACATTCTTTGATGAGAATCATAGAATATCTATACATGTCAAGATGAAATCTGTTTTATGTAGTATGTATTTGAGTCTCAAGTTATTACTATGTCTTAATAACAAAATTATAAGTTATTACTACTACTATAACTATTATATGTTTAAGAGCTAAGGTCAAAATTTTTCCTTTTTGCCTAATTATTTTATCTATATCTATAACCCAATAAAATATTCAGTCTGTGGAAGTAATACTGAATCACAGTTTTAACAGATTAAGATAATCATTAGTCATATATTTATAAATCTTATTGTCTTATTTCAGGTCATGTGATGTTACTCATTGGAGTCCTAAATTTATCTTAAAAATTAAGTAACTAAATATATACTTCCTAATAAGAGATTTCAGAGAAATAACATAACTTCATTCATTGTTTGAAAATATTTAGTATGTGATTACACTCATGGCATTTTGGTACATTTTTAGTGTGTCCTTGTGTTTTCTCAAATGATGAATAGATAATAGAGGATGGAGTGTAACCACTGTGCATGGAGATTAAATAGAAAAATGATTATTATACCTGAGAGTTTAAATCTACGTAGGATTTGAATGCAGTCATTTTTCTCTAAAATGTTGCCTGTGGTCTGCTGTAGGAAAAGTAGAATCACACTGTATTCATTGTTTAACTGTGAAAAATTAAGGAATTATTTAAATGTATAATACATTGTGTGAAAGGAGGCAATAAAGTATCAGTCTATGAATTACGCTTGGTGATATGTCTGAATCCTTGGAAGATGAAAACTTGGAGTGAGGCCTAGATGTAAATCAAAGTTTTGCAATAGGTAAGAGACCCAAATCACATCTTGACCTTCCATTTTAATGGCAGAATTGTCAGCCAATATCAGCGCCATGACTGCATCAAGCTCTTAGCACTTCAACAATTCTGACATTTCCTTCTCATTTTTCAGTCTCTTAGTTTTCCAAAAATGAGAGAGGTCCGAGAAAATATTTTTTTTCTAGAACTGCAACAAATCAGTTATATAAAAACTTTCAGTGACAGTTCTTTAATGCAAATAAGACTCCTCTATTACTGCTACCCTAAAGCACTACATTTTTGGCTTCAGACATTCAAAAACACGGAATATACCAAGAATGAATCACAGGACTTTATTTGCATAGCTATCAATACTCTCCAGTATTCTTAATTAATGGAAAGAATAATGGGAAAATTGTTAAATATAAGGGGGAACAGAAATATAAGGTGACCTTTTTAAGCTGTTGTTGCATCCAGAAAAAAAGATAACTCTTCTCACTTTGTGGTGCTATTTTTCTAAATGTTTCCAATTAAAAAAAAATTCCGACAAGCATGGAAGATAAGCTCAAATTTGGAGTGCTATCACACTTTGTGCATCACCCTAGGTCCCTGTATTTTATGAGATTCTATTTCCTTAAATTTCAAGGAAATAGTCATTTTTTGAAAATGTTTTCATGATAGAAAAGATGCTTATGAGTTAATGTTAAAAATAGAGTAGTATAAAATGTACATTTCAACTGTGTATAAGTATTCATACATAAACAAATTCAGTAAGACAATTTGCTAACGTGTTGATTATAGTTAACTGTGGTAACTGATTTTGTTTTCTTTCTTATTTGCTTCTAATTTTTCTAATTTTTGTTTTCTTTATTTGGAGAAGCTCTTTATTCTTTCTTTCTTTTCTTTTTTTTTTTTTGACAGAGTCTCCCTCTGTTGCCAGGCTGGAGTGCAGTGGCACAATCTTGAAGGAGCCCTTTTTTCTAATAGCATTAGTCTGGAATGCAATGAATTAACTCTGAAATAAACTCTGGAAATAAAAATTAACAAAAACTAGGTTCAATCGGAGAAATATTTTGACATATATTGGTTTGTTGGATAAATCGTAACCCAAATGAAAATGAAAATGCTCTATGCATGTTCATAGGAAATGTGCTCTTATAATAACTTCTATTCTTAAATACAGTGATACATTGAATGGAAAAGAAGTTGAAAAATTTTGTCTAGCAATTGATTTAGAGGTTGCTTTTCTATTCTATTCCCACTTTTTCATCTTATCTGTTGAATGATGATAAAACCACATCCTGAAAGTTTACACAATACCACTGAATAAAATGACTAATAGTAACTGAGGGCATGACATGGTACCAGCATTCTGCTAAAATATTTCTGTAATCATTACAGAAAATCTTTACAACTGTGTTACCATCATACCTGCTCTCATTTTGCAGGTGCTAATATGCTTATGGATGGCTGAGGGTAACACAATTGATAAGTGGTAAAAACAGCTTGGGCCCGGGCAACTGGGCTTGAAACTTGGAGGTGTCGACCCTGTGGCTGATGCAGAGTTCTGTCATGTGCAGGCTTACCTCATTTTATTGTGCTTCCCTTTATTGCACTTCAACCAGTACTGTGTTTTTACAAACTGAAGGCTTGTGGGAACCCTGTGTTGAGTAACTCTATGGCACCATTTTTCAAACAGCGTGTGCTCACTTCATGCCTCTGTATTATGTTTTGGTACTCCTTGAAATATTTCAATTATTTTCACTATTATTATAAAGTTATGGTGATCTGTGATGACAGACCACTGATGTTACTGCCATAATGGTTTTGGGGCACCATTAACCAAGTCCATATAAGATGACAAACAATCAATAAACATTGTATGTCTTCTGACTGTTCCATTGACTGGTCATTCCCTCATCTCTCCCCCTATTCTCTGAGATGCAAAAATATTGAAATGAGGCCGATTAATAACCCTACAAAGTCTTCCAAGTGTTCAGTGAAAGGAAGACTGACAATTCTCTCACTTTAAATCAAAGGCTAGAAATGATTCAGCTTAGTGATAAGGGCATATTGGGAAGCTGAAACAGGCTGAAATCTAGGCCTGTTGCACCAAATGGTCAGCCAATTTGTTAATGCAAAGGAAAAGTTCTTGAAGAAAATTAAAAGTGCGATTCGAGTGAACACACACATAATAGGAAAGTGCTGATATGGAGAAAGCTTTAGTGGTCTGGTTGGAAGAGCAAACCAGCCACAAAGTTCACTTAAATAAAAGCCTAATTCAGAACAAGACCCTCTCTTTAATTATATGAAGGATGAGGGAGGTGAGAAAGTTGCAGAAGGAAAGTTGGAAGCTAGCAGAGGTTGGCTCATGAGGTTTAAAGAAAGAAGCTGCCTCTGTAACATAAAAGTACAAAGTGAAGCAGCAAGTGCTGATGTAGAAGCTGCAGTGGGTTATCCAGGAGATCTAGTTAAGATCCTTGATGAAGGTAGCTGCATTAAATAATAGTTTCCATGTAGATGAAACATCTTTATATTGAAAGAAGATATCATCTAGGACTTTCATAGCTAGAGAGAAGAAGAAAATACTGCCTTTAAAGCTTCAAAAGAGAGGCTGAATCTCATTAGGGTATAATGCAGCTGGTGAGTTTAAGTTGAAGCTAATGCCCATTTACCAGTTCAAAAACCCTAGGGTTCTGAAGAATTAGGGTAAGTCTACTTTGCCTGTGCTCTAGAAATGGAAAAACAAATCCTAGATTATAGCACATGTGTGTAGAGTATTGTTTACTGAATATTTTAAGCCCCCTATTGAGACCTACTGCTTAGAAAATGAAATACTTTTTATTGAAAATGCACCTTTTCATCCAAGAGCTCTAATGGAGATATATACGAAAATTAATGTTTTCATGCCTGCTAACAGAACATCCCTTCAACAGCTCATGAATCAAGAAGTCATTTTGAATTTCAAGTCTTATTTTTTAAGAGTTACATTTTTGTAATGTTATAGTGATATTTCTGATGGTTCTGGGCACAGTAAATTGAAAATTTTCTGGAAAGAATTTCCTCTTCTAGATGTCATTAAGAACACTCATGATTCATGGGAGGTTAAATCAGCAGTAATAAGAGGAATTTGAAATATGTTGATTGCAAACCTCGTGGATGGCTTTGAGAAGTTCAAGCTCTCAGTGAAGGAAGTAACTGCAAGAAACAATTTCATGAAGAGCTAATTAAAGAATGCACTTAAAACAATGTGCCACAGATTTGAAATCTGTTACATGTTCACCTAAATATTATTACATGGCATGTCCATAGAAAGTTTATGCACATGCCATATAATATAATTTAAAGTTTTTTTTTGCAGTGGTATATTTAGTGACATTTATGTTGTCAACACTGTGGTTATATCTTTATTTATTTATTTATTTATTTAGACAGGATCTCACTCTGTTGCCCAGGCTAAGTGTAGTGGGGCAGACATGGCTCACTGCAGCCTCCCAGGCTCAAGCAATCCTTCTACCTCAGCCTCCTGAGTAGCTGGGACTACAGGTGCATGTCATCTTGACAATTTTTCTAATTTTTCTAATTTTTGTATAAATGGGGTTTCACCATGTTGCACAGGCTGGCCTAAAATCCTGAGCTCAAGCGATCCTCCTGCCTTTGTC
Source organism: Cacajao melanocephalus (assembly GCA_963573385.1). Lineage (NCBI taxonomy): Eukaryota > Metazoa > Chordata > Mammalia > Primates > Pitheciidae > Cacajao > Cacajao melanocephalus. Next base: position 40,932 of record CAUYLG010060367.1, on the reverse strand, counting down.
TCTCAAAGTGCAGGGATTACAAGTGTGAGCCACTGCACCTGTCCTCTGGCTATATCTTTACTAAGAACAGTAATATCTTGTCCAAATTTCTTGCTAATACAATTACCACAAATATATTTGACATAAAAGGATATGAGATCCCCAAATTTTGAAAAAAAATCAAACATATAAATGGTATATAAAAGGTGAAATTTTCCATGCCTAAGTTTTTGATGAATCATGGGGACCAAGATATTTTACCATAACATCTCATAACATAACTTAGCCAAGCTTTGAATCTTGGTCCTGTATTGGCTTTAACCTATCTCAAATTACTATAGAGGTACAGTAATTAACAGCTATTCTGTACATAAAATAAGCCCAACTTCCTTAAGTTTTGTAGCTTAATTGAAATGATAAGAATGGAATTTGTCCTTTCAGTGGTATTGAATGAGGTCGCAGGTTCTTTTCATATAAGAAAACTAAATCAGGGATCTATGCAACAATATCTTTTATATGTTTCACATGATTTGAAATGAACCTCATACCTTAAATTGAAAAAAAAAATGAGCTACTTAGAAGTATTTAAGTCCAATTCTTTAACATTTTCTATGGTTAATGTTTTGGCTTACTGTAAGTATGCTATGAAGAAATCTTATGCCTGGAATAATGTCACAATCTAAGGATAAAGACTGTTCAATGTTTAAACTAGTATTAAAAAAATATAAGAGAGCAATACAGTCTCTTAACATCCTACCAAGATACTTCCCATCAAAAATATGATTTCAACTACTGTTTAACATAAACGACAGAAACTAACCACAGAAATGCCAGGAAGACGCAGCTTTCCTTTGTATGAACATGAACTTTTGCTTATATTCTCGATTTATATGAAAATAAAGATACTAGATAGCTAAAAGAAATCAGGTGCACAACATCTATTGCATTGTATAATTTCAGAGGAATATGAAGAGGAAAAAAAGAGGTGTTAAAATTAGCTTGTTAATGAAAAATCATTTTTATATAATAATAAAATAATGTCATATCAAAGAGGATATGATAAATACATATTTGTGAGTGGGGTATATTTGAGGAGGGTATATGAACAATGTGATTCTATAGTAATTATATATATTCCATAATTTCTCCACAAAAATCAAATGTTACTATATTGTAGTTACAAATATATACTCAAATTAACACATGTAAACAGATATATTAGAGTTATCTTTATGAATTCCTGAATTTATCTTAATTAAATTTTAAGAAAAGTGTTTTTGTCTTTGTTTATTTTTTTAAATAGATTATTATAACAAAATATGACTCTGGTTCAAATATGATTATTCTCATTTTCAACATTATATCATGCCTGTTTTCATGAGATGTTCTATTGATACATACTGGAAATATTCTATTAATAGGCTATCTTATTTTTATGAATTCTAGTTTTGAAGATTTTAACAATTTTAATTTTTCCCCAACAATATTAAATTTGTGTAAGTTTTCCTAAGGGACATTGATTTTCAGTACAAGGTAATTTATATACACCTAGCAAATCTCTTACTATTAAAAATAAAGATTTAACAACTTTAAACATGATGCAATGATAAGCCAGTAGTATATTTTTGGTACTTTTACATTTAAAGTAAAATAGTAAATCAATAAAATAGTAACTTTTTAAGCATTAAGCATTTCACAAATATTTAGCTAGTATAGCACTATAAAAGATACAGGTCATATATTACACTGTACTTGATTTTAATGAACACATAATTTTTATACATTTTTGGATGTAGATATAGAGACATACATCTAGCATACTTCAAATTAATGCATTCAATTATCCTTTTTTAATTTAAGGTAGAGACCAGGAGCAAAAGCAGATATTTTCTGACAGTCATATATTGAATTACAGATTACATATCAAGTTTACATTAATTTATCTGATTGGTAGATCATAGGAAATTTATGAAATATTTGAGAACACATTACTATTTTATATTTATAGGTAAATAAATGAAGACTGATTATTCCTCAGTTTACAGATGTCATAACTGACACCGAATCCACAGATTATTTTCGTAAATTGTGTATTCTTCCTATTTTTACCTATCAAATGAGGAAGAAATTATTTAATCACTGAGTGAGGAGATCAATGCAAAATTGAAAATGAAGATAATAGCAAAAGATTAAGAAGTGATTTGAAGTATATAAGGAGAATGTTACAAAGACTTCAGAAAAAATAAATAGAATATTGATGGCAGAAGAGATAGAGAAAGGAATTATTTGTAAGAAAAATAATTGGAAAAATGCTAAAAGAAAAAAGGATGAGCTGGATTTATGACAGTGAGAAATCCAATTTGGATGGAGTAAAGATAGTAGAAAAGGTCCAGAAGGTACTTGTAGAGTAGGTGGGAAATGCTAATTATTGCCACATGAAAAGATATATTACAAGATAGATTAAGGAATAATGAAATTCACTTAAAAAAAGAGTATAACCACCCAGGCGTGGTGGCTCGCACCTGTAATCCCAGCACTTTGGGAGGCTGGGGCCTGCAGATCATGAGATCACGAGTTCAAGACCATCCTGGCCAGTATAGTGAAACCCCAGCTCTACTAAATATACAAAAATTAGCTGGGTGTGGTGGTGCGCACCTGTAGTCCCAGCAACTTGGGAAGCTGAGGCAGGAGAATGGCTTGAACCTGGGAGGCAGAGGTTGCAGTGCACTGAGATTGGGCTACTGCAGTCCAGCCTGGGAGACAGAGCAAGACTCCATCTCAAAAAAAAAAAAAAAAAGAAAAAACGAGTATAACCATTTAACAACCTTAAAAAATGAAAAAGAAATATCTACTAGATAAATAAATAAACAGATAGATTAGACATACAGAGAAACAATGCATAGATAATGTGTGTTTGTGTCTGTCTTCATGTAATTTCCAGAAATGTTTCCATTTTAAGTAATAATATCATCATCTTATAGAGGAAAAATTTAAAGCTACAAAAACCCCAAACTGGGATTGAAAAACAAATTTTCTGACTTAATGGTTCTTTTCAATAATCAAAATATCAGTAAGGTTAAATGATTCATAGTGTTTAGGAACTCACTCTGAAAAAAACCATACAGCATTGAAGAAGATCAAGGAGGCGTCATTTAAGAAACCACTCGTGAATTTATCAGACGTAAGACGGTGACAATGTGAACTAAAAGGAAGTCATGGTAACACAAGGTATCTTCAAGCTTTTTATTCCCTAGAAATTATAAAATGATGAATCAATCTTTATTCTTTTGTTCAGTCATAGCTCAATTAAACAGAAAAATATATTAATTCTGTTTATGTCTTTAAAATTTTATCTTCTTAGAAAACTGTTATTGTGTATGAGAGCTACATATCTAGACAAAAGATGGTCCCCAAGAATTCATTATCTTATGATAAATGGCCATATCACGTGTGCATTTACTCCCATCCCAAGCCATAGGGTATAGTATACTCATACTAATAAAAAGAAAGCAGGAGGAGCTCTATAAATTTTAGACAGCATACTTCAGAGCAAAAAATATTAGGGATAAAGAGGGGTATTACATAAAGATTAAAGCATAAATTCTAAAAGATTTCTTAATGTGTATGCATCTAATGACAAGAGTGTCAAAAGTCTTGAAGCAAAAACTGATAGAACTACAAGAATAAATAGATGAATTCACTACTATTACATATTTTATTTATTATTCCTATATTATAAATGGACAGATCCAGCAGGCAGAAAATCAGTAAGGCCATAGTTTAACTCAATATTGGCATCATTCAACAAGGTATAATAGATATATGTAGATTATTTCATCCAACAATGGCTGCAAAGACTCTTCTTAAGCTCACTTGGAATATTCACTAAGATAGTCCACATCTCGGCCATACAATACAAATTAACAAATTTAAAATCATAAGAATTATATAATGTCTGATCTCAGACCACAGTGGAATTAAACAAGGAGTTAATAAAAAAAAGATAGCTGGAAAATTCCCAAATAAATGAAGATTGAACAAAGGACTTCTCAATAACACATGGTCAAAGAAGAAATCTGAAAAGAAATTTTTAAACATTTTGAATTAAATGAAAATTAGAAAACAATTTATCCAAATTTGTCAGAGGCAGCAAGCAGGACTTAGAGGGAAAATTAAAGCATTGCATTCATGTTGGAAAACAGAAAGTCACAAAATAAATAATCTTCATTTCTACTTTAGGAAAGTAGAAAAAGAAGAGCAAATCTAATCCAAAGTAACCAGAAGAAAATAAATAATAAAATTTAGATCAGAAATTAACAAAATGGAAATAAAAAATCAATAGAGAAAATCAATACAACCAAAAACTGTTTTGGAAAATACTAATAAAATCAGTAAATAAGCTTGTAGACAGGCTAAGAAAAATGAGAGAAGGCACAAGTTACTGATATCAGAAATGAAAGACCTGGCCGGGTGCGATGGCTCACGCCTGTAATCCCAGCACTTTGGGAGGCCGAGGTGGGCGGATCATGAGGTCAAGAGATCAAGACCATCCTGGCCAACACAGTGAAATCCTGTCTCTACTAAAAAAAAAAAAATTAGCCAGGCATGGTGGCATGCGCCTGTGGTCCCAGCTACTCGGGAGGCTGAGGTGGAAGAATTGCTTGAACCCAGGAGGCAGAGGTTGCGGTGACCTAGATCACGCCACTGCACTTCAGCCTGGTGACAGAGCAAGACTCCTTCTCAAAAAAAAAAAAAAAAAAAAAAAAGGAAATGAAAGACCTGACATTACTACATATGTCATGGACATTGAACAAAGGAAATAAGATCATAGAATTTAGGAAGGAAGAAATAAACAATCTTTGTTCTCAGACAATATTAATATCTATGTAGATGTTGGCAAGCCCACTAGAAGAATTCCTGGAACTATTCAGAAATTATTACAGATTTCCAGGATACAGGGTTAACATGTAACAGTCAGTCACTTTCCTATATACCACCAATAAACAAATGGAATTTGACATTATGAACATGTTTTCATCTACATTACCTCAAAAATAAAGTATTTACCCATACATATAATAAAATACATACATGACTTACATGCAGAAAACTACAAAACTCTGATAAAAAATTAAACACAAACAAAATAAATGGACAGATACTTCACATTCATGGATGGGAAGATTCACTATTTTCACAATCCTCTTCTCACAACATGAACTATAGATACAATACAATCCAAAGCAACATCTTAGACAGTTATTTTTAAATATTGGAAAACTGATTTGAGAGCTTATATGAAAAATAAAAAGCCCTATATACCCAACATAATATTGAAAGAGAACAAAGTCAGAAGGCAACTTCCAGACTTCAAGGCTTACTATATAGCTATGTTTAGAAAGACAATGTGGTGTAAGTGAACGAATAGACAAATAGGTCAATATTCAAATTTGTCAGATGCAGTGAGCAATGCTTGAAGAATCTAGAACTAGAACCACATAAATTTAGTCGACTGATCTTTGATAAAGGAGCAAAGGCAATACAATGAAGTAAAGAAAATCATTTCAACAAATGCTGCTGGAACAACTAGACATCTACATTAAAAAGTATATATATTCAGAACTTACATTTGTCACAAAATGTAACTCCAAATGGATTACAGACCTAAATGTGAATGCAAAACTATAAAACTCTTAGAACATAGGAGAAAATATAAGATTAACTTGGGTATGATGGTGACTTCTTAGATGAAACACCAGTGAAAAGATACATAAGCCGATGTCAGTAAAATTGAAAACTTCTTCTCTGAGAATGACAACACCAAGAGAATTAAAAAAAACTGCAGATTGAAATAAAATAGTTGCAAAAGATGCAGCTGATGAAAGATTGTTATATAAAATATACAAAGAACTCCTAAAATCAACCATAAGTAAACAAACAACCTGATTGAAAAATGAGAAGAAGACCTAAAGAGACACTTCATCAGATAATAAATACAGATGACTAGAGAGCATATAAAAAGATATTTGACATCGCATGTCATCAGGGAAACAACAATGAGAGATCACTACTCACTTACTAGGATTAAAAAAATCCAAAACACTGCCAACACTAAATATTGATGAGCGTATGGAGCAACAGGAACCCCAATTCATTGCTGATGGGAATGCAAAATTATACAGCCAATTTGAAGATAGATTGTTGATTTCTTATAAAACTAAACATACCCTTACCATATGGTACAGCAATCATGTGCCTTGGTATTTACTCAAATGAGCTGAAACTTATCTACACAAAAACTTGTTACAGCAGCTTTATTAATAATTGTCCAAACTTGGAAGCAATCTTCAGCATGTGAATGAATAAATAAACTACGGTAATCTAGACTATGAAATATCATTCAGTGCTTTAAAAAATGAGTTATCGGTTGGGCATGGTGGTTCATGCCTATAATCCCAGCACTTTGGAAAACCAAGACAGGTGGATCACCTGAGGTCAGGAGTTTGAGACTAGCCTGACCAACATGGTGATACCTTGTCTTTCCTAAAAATACCAAAATTAGCCAGGGCTGGTGGCATATGCCTGTAATCTTAGCTACTTGGGAGGCTGAGTCAGGAGAATTGCTTGAACCTAGGAGGCAGAAGTTGCAGTGAGCTGAGATTGTGCCACTGCACTCCAGACTGGGCAACAAAAGTGAAACTCCATCTCAAAAAAAAAAAAAAAAGAGGCCAAGTATCAAAAAAGAAAAAAACAAAAACAAAGAAAACATAAATGTCTATTACTAACTGAAAGAAGCCAATCTTAAAAGGCTACATATATATTGTATGATTTCAGCTATATGACATTATGGAAAAGGCAGAACCATGCATTAAAAATATGAGTGGTTGCCAGTAGTGTAGAGGAAGAGAGAGATGAATTAAGTAGAGCACAAAGGGTTTTTAGGGAAATAGAACTATTCTGTAGAATATTACAATGGTGGATATGTATTTATTACACTTATCAAAACCTATAGATTAGACAATATCAAAAATGAATCTTAATTTAAACTATTAATTTGTGTAAAAACGATGTTAAGGGTGGTTCATCAATTGTGACGAATATATCTTCCAGGTGTGGTACATTGATAGTTGGTGACGCTGTGTGCCTTAGCGGGTGACAGATACATGAGCACTTGCTGTTTTATTTTTCCTGGAACCTAAAACTGTTCTTAAAAAAGTGTATTAATTAAAGGAATAAATAATTATAGCAATAAAGTAATAATAACACTCATGTTATTATAATGATTACATAAAATACTCCTTGTAAAGTGCATAGTGCAATACAAAGCACAACATAATATTCCAAAAAATGTCAAGTATTTATTTATGGTGAATATGCTACTTTTTCCCTTCAGTGCAGTATTTGGGATGTTTAGGTACTGAGCTTGCTATGTAAATAAGAAGCACAATTTTAGAAGAATAACAAAAATTATAATCGTTAGTTGATTATCATTCAAAATATTTAATTTATGCAAATATTCAACTGTTAATAGAGCAAGTATAATGGAAAAAGATTGGCCAAATAATAGATCAAAACTAATTAATTCATAGTCACAAGATGCTATTCCATGGCTTCATACCATTGTTCTTCATTTCTTTTCTCTTTGCTGTAATTGGCTAGACATTTAAATCAAATCCCCAAACACTTTCTTTCTTTTAAAACACCCAAAATGTATCTAATGCATTAACTAAAGTTAGTTTCAAAGAGAAGGGCATGATACAGTGAGGCCATGCAGTGGCTAGTATTAATTATTCCCTGGAAAGGTAATGAGAAACAGAGCAGTTTTTGTTTGATTCCCTTTACCATCTGCTGAGAAGGGTTATTAATTTTCTAATAGGAGTATAAAACTAGCTAAAGGATTTAAATACAAATCTCCGGAAATCAAATAATTCATCGTCTAGAATTGTACCTGTTATACTGTGTTCTACCTCAGCAGGAGTTCTATATTCAGAAAAGAAATGCAAACTTCAATTATTGGGAAAAATTAGTGTATAATGTATATTTCAATATGCCACACACAACGAATACATAAGTATATAAAAACATATGTTTGAATGGAAGATTGGACATATTTGAATTAATGTCAGAAATCTGTCTCAAAATAATTGAATAGTTGTCAGACCGATCTTCACACTAGAAATAACGAGTGTCACTTAAATTGACAGTTTAGAATAATACATAAAATTTGCAGTATGCACCAAATTTGAAGATTGAGTCTGAAAGTTAGCAAAATTATACTAGCAATGACTTAGTTTTATTTCTAATTGGATGTTAACATTTTATTATTCAATAAAATTCTCAGGTGAAAAGCATATTTACCTTTTTTCTAAGGTACATAGTTGTATGATACGTTAATCAATATTTTCTAATTGCACTTCCAGTGAACAAAACTTAGTGAGATAAGTTTGCAATAAAAAGTAGTGATTACTTTATTTAGAGGTTTACTTGTTTTAAGGTGGTTAGATAAGAAGTTTATTTGCATAAATTCTATTTTAATCTTGAGAGTAAACTTAAAGAGAAATATTGTCAGCATTTTGGAGTTATGATCAGTAAACTGGTAAAGGATGGAGGAAAAGGCTCATATTTGGATTTTATCACTTTAAAACTTTTACTCTTATTCAGTGCACTATACATTTTATAATCAGTTGACATCCTCAACCTCAGAACACAAAATTTGTGCTTGTCCTTTGCACTGCACTTTTACACCTTTGTCCAGCAAAGAATATTTTATAACTATATCCAATATGATTAGCTTCCTTATTATAAGAATGCTGAATGAATGAAAAGATAAAGATTTTGGGCTGATTATCTGAATGAAATAATCCAGGTAGCAACAGAAAGTTGTGGTTTAGGAAGTAAATACAACTTAAGAATGAAAGAGCTCTGCACTTTTGTGCTGTGCGACCTTGCATGAGCCATGTTCATTCTTGTCATTTTTATTTTGAAAGTGTTTCTGTACAAAGCTGGGGATGGGGATTAGAAGTGCTACTTTAAAACCCAAATGGGAATCATGCATGATCACACAGTATCTTCATCCATTTTGCATTGCTATAAAGGAATACACAAAACTGGACAATTCATCAAAAAAGTATTTATTTGGCCCATAGTTTTATAGGCTGTACAATAAGCACAGCACCAGCATCTGTATCTGTGGAGGGCCTCAGGGAGCTTCCACTCAGCAGAAGGTGAAACTGAGCCAGTATGTGCAGAAATCACATGTAGGGACAGAAAGCAAGAGAGGGGTTCGGTTGCCAGCCTTTTTAAACCACGAGCTCTCAAGAAAAGAAGAAAGAACTCGTTCCTATTCTCCAAGGAAAACACTGATCTAACCATGAAACATCCAGCCCCATGACCCATGCCCTCCTATTAGGCCCGACTTCCGACACTGGGGACCACACTTCAACATGAAGTTTGGAGAAGACAATCATCCAAAATGATGGCATGTCGTTTTTTACAATGCATGGGCATTTTATTAACTTTATTTTCACATGTGCCTGTCTTCCCTATCAAGTGACAATATGTTTCCTGATGTACACAGCTTAGTACCAGCCACTATACGTGACCAAATATTTTTATTTCATTGGACACTGGACAACACCGTGTTTATTTTGCTCAAAAAATATTTGAGCAGCTAAAAAATATTTTTCTTTGAGAAAGAGGAGATCCCATTAAATTCAAATTATGTTTTAAAGTTTCAGTAAATATGAAGTGGTAATAAATCTGCTTAAATAAATTTCAAGGCTTTCATACATTTTGAAAATAAATATTGAAGAAATTAGATAAATAAAAGTGATCCTGCTCTGCTCACATGATGTTATTAATGCAGCATTTTTAAAGGCCTTTTAAAGGTATAATGCACATGGCAGTTCAAATCTGACAAAAACTAGAGGTATAGTACAAAACAAACTACAGGTATGGTATAAAACATTTTGGTTGAAATTGAGTTCATATTTGACTTGACATTCTTTCATAGTAAAACTTCATGCAGGTTGGTGTTGTTTCTGCCTTCTATATAATCTGAAAAATAACCACAAACTACTAGAATAATAAGGAAAATTAAAACTGAGGGAAGCAATAGGGTGACTAAATCTCTGATTGTTTGTGTTACATCTTTAATTATTCTTAGACTATATAATGGTATAACATCACTAAAAACACAGAAAAACTTACCTTTTGACTAAGTTTTGAGTATTTTTTTAAATGTTACTTATAAAAACACTAGTATTTTCTGCAATGTACTGATACCTAAATTAATCCGGTAGTGTATTAAATAGTCTCCTTAAGAACTCACTATGCAGCTCAAATACGAATAGTTATTTCTGTCAAATACAAATGATGCTTTGAATTGTAATCGAGGTGAAGAAAGTAAAACCAACCTGGAATTTTTATACTTAAATTGATCATAAAGTAAAATGTTTGCTAACTTGAAGTATCACAGAGCCTAACAGTATCCCATGTCTTAGGAAGAATGCATATTCTATTTATGTACTAAAATAAGTCTTTCACAGTTTATATTCATTTGCATTGTATAATCATTATCTATAAACCATGCTTTTTGCTCTTCCATAAAATTTTATGGTGCAAATGTAAAGAAATATCTAAAAACATTTAACAGCCTCTATTATATCTTCTGTGAAATATTCCCTAATTGCAAATTAGGTGGTTAGTGGTTTGAAAGAGTTAATGTCTCTCCAAACCTCCCTTATTATCTGAGAGTAATTGTAGGCATTGGGCTCATTAAGTAACACATTGACCCTCCTCTCTTAATACAGAAACTTCACATTTACGCTTTTTTCTTCTCTTTTAAAGATTAATTTTCTTTCCTTTTTATTATTTTTAAATTGGATTCAGTTCAGCAATATCAGCTTACAATTTTAGTATGGAACACTCTTTTAACATTTTATGTATATAATTTTCATCAAGGACTTCTTGAAAATCTTAGTTGAGTGACCTAATTTAGATTAATATATGTTGCTTCATATCATCAGTGTAAATACAAATATATTATTTTTACAGCAGTTCTTCAGAGGTCAAGATTATGACATTGTGCCTGTTTTACTATTAAGATGCTCAGCCGTTATATCTTATCCCCTAACTGTAATTATTCCCACTAGGATTTTATAAAAGAATTGTTAGAGTTCTCACATGTCATCAGAGGCTGATGTGCTTTAAGTTCATAACTTCTGGTATTTACTGCTCATATGACCTTGTTTAATTAATACCAGCCACTATATTTCCCTCCCATTTTCACCAATTGACTCGTTCATATGTCATTACTAACCTCTATCATATTTTGTACTATCAGTAGGAAAGATTTTTCCATTATTTTTATGAGGGACTTCCCCTAGCATAGTTATATAAATCTTCTTTTCTCTGCCATGCTTTACAGGAATTCAAAGGAGGTCTGACATTGAGATGATCAACACAGGATCATATTCTTTTTTAGATTAATATTCCTCTTACTACCTGATAGAATGGACAAAGAAAAAAAGTAGAGATACACAGAAGACTTGAACAAGCTTAATAAACTGACCTAAATAGGATAAAACATGACACTGCTGCCAACAAATGTGGGGCACACTTTTTTTTTAAGCTTACACAGAATATTTATAAAATTCAACTTAAAAACTATTAAGTTTTAAGAAAATTTCGAATCATTGAAATCACATATCACAAAATATGTATTTTCTGGCCAAATGAATTTATGTTACAAATCAATAAACTTGTTACTCCAAAATTATATTTGTAAGTTTCTAGTGCATACATACTGTAAGTTATAGATAAATAACCCATTATTCAAAGAACAAATTAAGAAAGACATAAATTAGAATATTTTGACCTAAATAAAAATGCTACATAGCAAAACTGGTGGAATCCTAATATAGTGAGATGTTCTAGAAAATGTAGAGCATTAAAGGCTCCTATTATATTATAGAAGAAGAAGAGCTAAAACCTAATGATTCAAATATTCATCTCAAGAGCTTCAAACAAAAAAAAACAAAATAAATCCTCAAAGAGAAAGAAGAAATAAATTGAAACAAGATAATTTTAAAAAGACAAAACATATATTGGAGACAAAAATTGTTTAATATTTTTTAAAAAGCACATGTTTTGTGTGAAAGGTTGGGAAGACTGCAATGATTAAAATAGAAAATGTATAATTAATGAAAATTTTAGACAGACAAAATAAACGTAAATAGGAAATGTATAAAAATTGATTATAACTGCTTGAAAGAGGTTACATCTGTGAAAGGGTATTGATGTTTCTTAATAAAGAGAGACTCACTGGACCTCAGTGGTGTTTACACAGTCTTTATAAAAGTTCACTATACTGTATGGTCATATTTAATATAGTTTTTTATTGGTCTTTATATTTTTTAATCAAAATGTTTATAAAATAAATTTGCAATAAATGAGAATATTCAAGAGTATAATTATCACCATAGCTTTAAAAGCATTTTAATTATCATAATCCTGTATCCAGAAAAGATAAAACTCAATTTTATTCAAAACTAAATTACTCATAGGCAGTAAGATAGAGAATAGTATTCAATGAGTTTAAATGTCAAAAACAGTTACAGAGGTTTACATGTAGAAGATTATACAACATCCCAATAGCTTAAATTTATTGTAGGAATTAGAAAAAGTTCAACCTGTGTGAGTCAGAAAACATAGGATGTCTCATTTATTTATCACAATAACCCAAAATGTTTGGATGAGAAGAATATTATTTTCTACACAATATAGACAAGAGATCTTTGAATCAAAACTAAAATAACCTACTCACTTTTATATTAAGTAGCAAACTAAAGTTTAAAACAATGTTTTTCTTCCACAACCAAATTCCTTACACTTCATGAACTATGCAGTTTAAATAGTTTTGATAAATTACTTAAAAGGTTACACTTACAAATTAGTTTGGAAACTAGCATGACCTTGATAACAAAACGTAGCAAATACAGTATATAAAAGAAAACTATAGTTTGAATTTTTAAAATGCAGTTTATAAAGTTAATGTTCTAAATCAAATTATTTATATGGCTAAAAATCCAAAAAGAAATCTGTAGAAAAATATTGGAATTGAGAGATGCCCAGAAAAGTCTTATTTTTCACCTATTTTCTGCCTCTAGGAAATATTTCCTTAGTATTTTTTTAAATGTGATTATAGCATTTATAATAATATAAAATAATCTAAATATGAAAATAATATAAAGAGTGATTTTAAGTGGCATAAAATGCAGTCCTTATTATACTATGCACAGCTTTAAATATGGCTCCTGCCAAAAATTGTGCGTTATTTAGATTATATCCTGATTAAAAAGTAGAGTAAAACAAGTTTAATTTCTGCTTTTTTATGTCATGCTTTCTGTACCATTTTTAAATATATTGTTGAAGCAAACATGAATTGAGACAGAAATATTAATATATATATAAATATACTTAACATACAAATGATTTCAGAAAATATTGTGACTGACAAGGCTGAATTTGCCTCAAGCTCCTCGCAGTCAACTTGATCATTTATGTTCTCAGTGAGACCTACGTAGACACTCATGTGTCCTCATCTTTCGGGCCATAATTGGTTAGATAATGGACAACTGCTTTTCAAATATAAATAAATTTTTTCTTAAAAAATACATTACAAGAGGCAAATGCTCTATTTTGTGATACTCTAAAAATGTCCATTCTTTCATGAGAAAAGTGGTGTAAACATTTTCATTTCTCCAAGTTGACAATATATGTTTCTTCCATAAAATTTATCATAATAATTAATAAATCAGTCAAGTGGCTGAGAATATGCTATTCGAACTCCCTCCAAGAAACTAAAGAGCCAGTTTTTCCTTATTCCTAATCACAGTAAAATAATTTTCAGAGATCAAATTATTTTCCCTTTTTTATAACATAAAAACAGTTTTTCTACTATCTGAATATGAAAATGAGAGGGAGAAAAATGAGAAGCAAAGGAATAATATTAAGCAAGCCTCTTTTCTGGAGTCCTGAAGGAGTCTAGAGAAAATTAGCTAAAATAGGAGAAGATGGTTTTGAAAGAAAGATAGATGAGTAAAACTGATGGAAATCCCTGCTTTATGTTTTTATTGTCAAAGGTCAAGACAGTCAAATCAATTAGATTCATGAAATGATAAGGTTAATGTTAAAACCTAGGTACTTCATGCTGTTAGCTTGTATGAGCAGCATTCCTGATTGCCCTTTCTTAATGAATGCAGGAGAGTGTACATCTAATATGCCAAGGTTTTGCCCTATATTTCAGAGACTAAAATTCTGCTTTAATATAAGAACCAAGCAATTCCATTAAAATTCTATACTTGCCAAAAGGTTTTGATTAACATTTGACATCAATTTTGAGCTCTGAAGCATTTTAGTAGAGGTTACACGGGATTTAATATCTTGGAACACACACTTAAGTGTATTACCTAAGAAGGCATGGGGACCCCACATTAGGAAGACTCGTGTCCTGAAATATTAATTTGATTTAGTGTCTTGGAAGCAATGGTAGAAAGGCTTTCCCATAGAAGAAGATGGGAGGGGCAAATAAAATCCATTTGCCTTCCTACCATATTATTTAATTACTATCACTGAGTTGCCCAATTCACTGGATAACAATCAAATTCATCCATCTAATTATAACTATTTTATGTAATTTGTAGTTTGGCAATAGAATTCATAATTAATGTAATATGTTCTCATTTGTCTCTATCTCCATAAAAATGTATGATCAATTGAAGATTCTAGATGCATTTCTACTTGTAGCCATATTTCTAAATAAACAGAATCATTTTCTGTAACAATTCACTGAGCTGATGTTAACTTTTATTTTATTTTCAAGGATTATTGAAAGACTTCATAAAATTATCTGGGTCAAACATAGCTGTTCAATAAAATCCATTGAATTGCTTCAGGTAATTAAAAGCTTGAGTTTCTTTTTATTCAGGGCATATAGATATTAATATGATTTTGCTTTCAAAAGCTTTTAATTCTCTGAGGCATCAGGGACATTGAAAATTGAGATGAGGCAAGAAAACTGTTCTAGAAACAAATTTAAAAAAAGAAAACAACTCATCAGAAAACATTGTATTTCATGTACCATTGTTAAAGAGTTGTTTGTTAAAACATAGAAATGGTGCAAAAATTATTTTGCCAATCATAAGTTTTTCTTATATGTCTGTGTCTACCAATAACCTAGCTCCTTCCTCTGAAAAATAATAGAACATTTAATATTTATAGAGACATTTTATTTACTTAAAGATAAATATTTATATTGAAACTCAAAATTAGCAATATATTGTTTGCATTGCTTTTATTTACTCACAGATCTTTCAATTTTTAGACATAAAAATATACTCATTTATCTTTTCAACAAATGATGTTGGGAAAACTGGTTGTTGACATGCCAAAGAATTGAGTTGGATCCTTATCCTATGCCAGTGGTCCCCACCCTTCTTGGCATCAGGGACCAGTTTAGTGGAGGACAGGTTTTCCACCAGGTGTGGGGTTAGAAGGGGAATTGTTTTGGAATGAAACTGTTGCACCTCAGCTCATCAGGCATTAGATTCTCATAAGGAGCTCATAACCTAGATCCCTTGCATGCCACAGTTCACAATAGAGTTTGCATTCCTATGAGAAGCTAATGCCCTGCTTATTTGACAGGAGGCTGAGCTCAGGCAGTAACTCACCAGTCACCTTCTGCTGTGTGGTCCAGTTCCTAACAGGCCATGAACAGGTACAGGCCCATGGCCTGGGGGTTGGGGACCCCTGTGCTAGGGGTATTCAGAGGAGGAAAAGGTAATGAGGACCTGTTGGTGAGACAAAGCTTCATAGGAAAGGTGGGGCTTGAATTGGGCCTTGAAGGGAGGGGGGATGGATATGGGTGGGGCAGAGCCGGGGGAGGTCATTCCATGTGTAAATCAAGATTTTAGAAGGAGATCACTCTTAAAGATTTCTGAGTGTTAGAGATTCTTTTTTGAAAGACTAGTTTGCTATTTTGATGTTAAATCTTGAATGCTAGACTAAGAAGTGTGTATTTAATAACTTTAATAATGGTTTTTTAAAGCAAATAAGCATGTGATCATAAGGACCTTATGATAGTTACACTTAGTTCTACCCTATTTTCTAAAAGCCATAGAGATTGTCTACTCTCCTTCACTTTTGTTACTAGGGGTTCCTCTCCCACCAGGCTTATTTATGGGTGAGATATCATAGATTTTTTTTTTACACTGCCCTTAAAAAAGGCACACTAACCCCTTGTCAAACCCCATTGCCAATCACTGCAGGTATATCCAAGAGTAATAGAAATAAAATATTACCATTGTCAGCAGTGATTAGAAACTGATATTTTCCTAGGAATAATTTTGTGGCTTATTCAATGGCTTCCCTTTATCCTCACTTGTGGCAGTTTCCTTCTGCCATTATTCTTAGAGGAAGAATTAAAATGATCTGCCTACAAATGTGTCCATCTTAATATCCATATTAGGATAATTAACCTAAAAATCTAAAGAGCCTAAATCCTGAAAGTGGTAGCGTTCAGGATTTATTGGAGACAGGGAGAGAGATGGGCAGAAAAGGCAGAGAACACTACTTTGCAGACTTCAAACTGGTGTTGCAGGCAGAGAGAATGAAAGAAGGAATCAGATCGCATGGAAGGACAATTCTCAGAACACAGTGATGTCTTTAATATATAGGAAAAAGAAAAGAATCCAAGATAATTTGAAGGCCTAGGAGAATTAACAGAAATAGGCCATTGGTGCTGGGAAGACTGCTGTTTTTGACATGTTGAGTTGGAGGGGTTACCAAGTTCTTTTCTTCTTCATGAGACTAGACACTGCAAAAGGACAGATAGATATGGTTCACAGCCTTCAAAAGCTTATTGAAAGAAGTTTCACATGCCACTTCTTAAGCCTAGAATGATTTTTTTTCCCTAAGAGCTTCACATTATCTCTACATGCCAGGGAAAAATGAAGAACCTCTGAACACTTTTATACTTTGATAAAGAAAATCTGTAAACCTCAAAGAAATACTGGCAATTTACATAAATCGATATAAGCAGAAAATACCAAAGGGCTGACAAATGTGTTGCTCATTTTTTAAAAATTCAGCAATTGGAAGCTCATGCCACTCATAGTACTCCAATTTCTCTGTTCTCACTCGTGCCTTCTTTAATCTTCTTCCTCTGCCATTTGTCTCAGGCCTGAGTTAAGAGTGTTGCAATTGTCATAGAATATCTGAAAGTCTATTAAATGATAATTCTTGCTTCATTAATTTGTCTTTTTTTATTTTTGGCATTACTATTGTCTTAGTGTTTCTGTTACCTTATCTCCTCAAACCCACCCAGAGTGTGAGAGGAGGGGTGTGCTTTGGTCTGGGTCAGAGCAGCAGATCTAGCTATCTCTAAATATATGCCTTTCTTTCATCTGATGCAGAAATGGGCAGCTGTAAGTCTCTCTTCCTTTCCAACTCCAGTTCCCTTATAATTTTAATATTAAATGTTCATCTATCTAAAAGTGACTCCAATAAATTTCTCTAAATTATTATGAAGGCCAATAGATAAAGTATCATTTGTATATGGGTTTTCAGTGACTTGTTATTCCAACATCATAATTCCAAACTTATTGGAGAAAGAAAATCAGGCCACATCAGTGTACCTAAGCTCCAATCTTGATTTTCCCAAGAAGCAGTAAATGGTCAAATGACCTAAACGCTCAATCTGGGTATCAGCTTCTTGATCTATGAAATGAGGAAAACTGTCCCTTTGTCTTCATAACGTTCCTTTGTCTTCCACCTCATAAGATTTTCTACTTAATTCCTAACATATCTTGGATTGCCTCATAATATAAAAGTTAGTGCTGTGTTTCAAAAAGGAAAATAATTTTCTCTAGGTTCTGCAGATTTGATCTAAGCAAATAATCACAAATACTTGTATATCTTCTTTTCCCTGAGAAATTTCAAGACATTCAGAGTAGTAGTACTAGACGTGTAGCCAGTTCATAGTGTCCTGAAACGTTATATATTGGAGATTTATAATTAGAATAGCTTCAGTAAACAAAGGAGTGATTTAGGAGACTATATTAAGAATAAAGTCGATATGCAGAAAAGGAGATATATAGCTCAATCTTAGATATTTTTTCATCTGTGTGTGTGTTGTGAGTTTGGATGATACCTATGTACCAAAGCCCTGAGTCTAACCTGTATCACTGCAGACTGGGAGGAAAGATGGAGGTGGAGATAGGGGAATGGGATTACAACTCCCTCAAGAAGCCTCCCCAGAAAACTTTGATAGAATGTTCAGTTCAGCACATCATCCTGTTATTTATATAAAGGGCTCAAGTGATCCCTAAATGTTAATTCCATTTTTAGGTGTGGTAATTGTATTAGTCCATTCTTCCCCTGCTATAAAGAAATATGTGAGACTGGTAATTTGTAAAGAAAAGATTTAATTGGCTCATGGTTCTGCAGGCTGTATAGGAAGCATAGTGGCTTCTGCTTCTGAGGGGTGCCTTAGGAAACTTACAATCATGGTGGAAAGTGAAGAGACAGCAGGCATGTCTGAAGCAGGAGGAAGAGAATGAGAGAGGGGAGGTGCTACACACTTTTAAACAACCAGATCTCATGAGAACTGTATCATGAGAACATCACCAAGGGGATGGTGCAAAACCATTCATGAAGGATCCATCCCCATGATCCAGTCACCTCCTACCAGGTCCCACCTCACTGGGGATTACAATTTGACATGAGATTTGGGTGAGAACACAGATCCAAACCGTATTAGTAATAGAGACTAGAGGCCATATTTCTTTCCCTTTCCTATTGGAGGCAATTTGGTTGTTCATAAACTTAGTCTTGAATCCTGAGCACAGATATATGGCTGCTTGTATTTCCTCCAGACTGGCCCACCTTAACTTTGTGCACTTCTTCAGACTTACTCCCTCTTGTCACCTACAGAGTTCCTTAACTTCTGTTCTTGAACTTTGAATCCTTTCATTGCTATGTAAGTTGTGCTGATTTAGATTCTGGGGCAGATGGTCCTCTTAATACTTAGGAAACTGGATCCAGCAAACTTTAGTCTTGGAACTGAAAGCATACTTGCAACATGTCACTTTCCTTCTTTACAGGCATTATTCTAAATTTGTAGTCTCAATCCCTTCCAATTAGGCTCCTCAAATGCTAGCTGAGTGGGATGATCTCTGTGGTCAATGCCAGAGACCAACAGCTTTCTCAAGCCTTCCTCTATCTTCAGGCATTGAGGACAAAGATTGTTTTCCTTTCTTCTTCACAGCTGCTATCACCTTTTTGATCTCTTGTGACTTACTCACAAAGTAGGATGGATGAGAATAGTCTCTTCAGATCCCACCATTTTTTCTTTGGACTCCTGAAAAACAGAGGCTTTTGTTTATTTTGAAAGTTTGCCAAAATGGATTATTAAAAAGTTTTGTAGAGTTCAAGAGATGTTGCTTAATCTATATTTTGTGCTTTTTCCTTTATATGTTTTTCAAGGTCTTTTCAATCTCTTCTTCAGACTAATGGCAAATCTCACTTCGTCATTTGTTTCCTCCATAAAAGAATTGTTCTGAGCTCACTTTCAGTAGAGAGATGGCCTGTCAGGATGGACAACTATTAGATTGCATAACTGGCCTTAGAACCAAAAGACTCTTAGACCAGAAATATGTATTTTTTTCTTATTTGGGAATTTATTTTACAAATGCTTACAATAGTTAAATCACATTTAGTTCTAAGCATAACAAATCACCTTTATTGAGAAAGAAGGGAGCAGTTCTGTCTTCTCTGGAAAAATCATCATTCAAATCATCTGTCAGGGAAGTGTTGTGCTCTTAGGAAAAAGAGTCACCTGTCACTAGGCCCTGGCCAGATTTATCTTAAATATGGTGGTTTGAGCATGTAGGCAATGACAGCTGACCACATCGCTCTTGAGAGGTAGTGACTGGCCAATTTTTTTCTTGATTCTGACAGAATGTGTTCTGTTTCCACCCCACCTGGGTGTACTGCAATTCAATTCTGATACTCACTGCCCATAGTAAGCATCAGACTCTGCAGGTTTAAGAGCATAGTCTGCAATAAAGCTATTCTTACTTCAGATGCTAGCTGCAAGTTCAGGGGTTCTCAGGCCACCTGCATTTCTAACCAACTGGCCACTAAGTTGGGAGTTTCCATGACCCCCTCAGATTCACTAATTCACTAGAATGGCTCACAGAGCTCAGGAAGGCTCTATGCTTAGTATTATAATAATTTTATTGTAAAGAATACACATAAGATGAGGTGTGGGAGGGTCCTAGACATGGAATTTAGATGCTCCCTCCCTGGCAAATTGGGTATGTCACTCTGCTGGCACATCAGTGTGTTCGCCAACCACAAAGCTCCATTGAGTTTCAGTGTTCAGAGTTTTTATTGAGGTCTCATTGCATAAGCATGATTGAGTAAATACTTGGCTACTTGATTGAAATCAATCTTCAGCATCTTGGAGGTCTGGAGAACTGGCTGATATCTTAGGGCTCAAAGCCTCAATCAACACTATTATCAGGTGCTTGGTCTTTCTACTGACCACCTTCCATCCTAAAGCTATGTAGGGGCCCCACCATGGTAATACAGGAGTTATTAAGAAATAACTTTTAGGCAGGTAGAAAGGGTGAAGGTTCCCCAGCGGAAATTTCTTTTAATAAAAGCAACTCCCAAAACATTTCTTTTCTAATAGAAAAGCAGCGTGGAAGGCCAAGCCGGCAAGTATTGATATGCAAATGCAAGAAATTAGAAACTAGGTCCACCCAGACAGCACGGTGGCTCACACCTGTAATCCCAGTCCTTTGGGAGTCTGAGGCAGGTGGATCACGAGGTCAGGAGTTCAAGACCAGCCTGGCCAACAAGGTGAAATCCTGTCTCTACTAAAAAAATTAGCTGGGCATGGTGACACATGCCTGTAATCCCAGCTACTCAGGAGGCTGAGGCAAGAGAATTGTTTAAACCAGGACCCAGGAGGCAGAGGTTGCAGCAAGCCAAGATTGCACCACTGCCTGACTACAGCCTGGTCTACAGACTGAGACTCTATCTCAAAAAAAAAAAAAAAGGAAAGAAACTATGTTCATACAATATGGCAATTCTTCCTCTCTTCTGTTTGTCACCACATGTACCAGGCGTCATGGCTGCTTGCAGATAACACCACCTGTGCGGGACATCATGGGGACCTGCATTTGCATATTAAAAGGCTAGGGTAGGAGGGCCAGTTTTTTCGTGGTCTGCATAAATGACACACCTGGTCAAAACAATTCCCTGGGCCCTGTGCAAATAAGATACCACCTCCTCCAGCCTCCCAATATAACTGATGACTTTTCTGCCGCACACAGGGTTTTTCTCTCCGTTAGGAGCACCCCTCCCTCTGTCTCTGTAAGGAGGAGCTTTTTTCCTTCTTTCTTGCCTATTAAACTTCCCGCTCCTTAAAACCACTCCACGACTATCCAATTGGTTTATCAAATCGGTGGCAGACAAAGTGGTGTTTCTGCAGTCATCACAGCCAAATCAATGGGGTCACCTCATTAGCATAACAAAGACACTTCTATCAGTCACAAATTTCAAGAGATTTTGAAGCTCTGAACTAGGAACCCAGGAAAATGATCAGCAATTTTTTTTTATTATTATACCACAGACATGATCTGCATCACAGTGGTGATCTGCATCTTTGAACATAAGCTTAAAATTTCATGAGCTTTAACAGCATACCCCTAATTTTTAAATTATTTTAAAAATATTTTTAAATGTTAATTTATTTGTAGAGATGGGGTCTCTCTATATTGCCCAGGCTGTCCCTGAACTCCTCCTGGGCTTGAACTTCTGGGCTCAAGCAATCCACCCACTTTGGCCTCCCAAAATGCTGGAATTATAGGCATGAGCCACCACACCTGGCCCCTCACAGATGTTTATATCACTGGGCACTAATATAATTCTTGTGTGTGTATCAGAGTAAAATAACTTTCTTTAGCTTGTCTTTTTGGAAACAAAGTAATGACAAGGAAAACTGAAGTAAGACTGTAAGTTACCTGAAGACTAGTTTATCAGATGCTTAGTTTGGGCATTCATATGGTTAATTATTGTATCTACTACACTGATGTGCTTCACGTTTAACTGCTGATTCCAGGGAATGACAAAAGCTTCTAGCCACAGGTAACTAGAGGCAACGTTGTAATAGCCTTGTTTCATTTCAATTCTAGTCTTTTGTGTCTTTCTGTCTATAATTTCCCTGCCAGAGAGTTGTCTTATCCAGAAGTAATGTTAGCAGACGTATATAACTTTACAATGACTGCTCAGCCACAGTCAGCATTTATGTAAGTTGCATTTCTATTATATAGGGCTTTCTGCCTTGTCTGCAGCTGTTACAATTACTGTTGCTGCTAGTACTCTTAAATTTTCATCTTCTTTAATCTTTGCAATCCCCTTGCTTTTGCTTTTTAATGCATGACATTACACTTTTGAATATGAGATTGTCTTTGTGTTTGTTGCTCTTTGCAATTCATGTGCTGCATGGTCTGCACAGGGCTGTTTCCCTGGGATACTTGGTTCACTGGGCAGTGTTTCTCTATTTCTGCTTCTCTTTTGGATAGACCTTAGGGCTTCTGGTTTTCTGACTTCTTGGGCTTCTGTTTTTGAACCTATTGCCCCTTTTGACTTCTTGATGGATAATGAATTTGAACCATTAACTTCCCTTAACCAGTTTATCTTTCTGATCATCTCTGACCTTTGGACCTCAGTGTCCACCTGGACTTTGCAACCAGCATTGTGGGAGTGACTTTTTATTTGGTTCACATACTTGGAGGTCGAAAGAAACAGTGGAGATTGATTCCTATATTCACATTAAATATTTTCCATAGTAGTCACTTAAAAGCTTCAAGCTAGACTTGCATCCTAGCTGCTTCTGCCATTGTCAGTATTTTCTTATTCTTTAGTCGCTTCCATATCTTGGCTATGTACTATGTTTATTGAACATTTGTTATGCCTGTCTAGACCCAGTTGGCTTGATAAGAATTTTGATGACATTGAAAATTTGAAATCAATTCAAACCCCACAGAAATCTATTTTCCTTCTTTTATTCCCACATGATAGCCTCTTTCATTTTTCTAAAATTCAAGGTACATCTTCATCAGTGTCCCTCATCCTGGGCATTAATTAGCATGTCATGATACAGTAATTGGTACACACTTGGAAGAACATCTGTAACATTTCAGGGAGGCTAATAAATCTGTCCAGATATTTTGAGTTGCAGTGAACAAAAAACCCAACTCAAGCTAGTTTAAACAATAAAGTGAATTTAATAGCTCATTTAACTGAAAAGTCCAGGGGTAGGTGGGTTTCAGGTACAGTTCGATTTGGACTCTAGCTCCCTTTGTGTGCAGTTCCCTTAACTCTGCTATTTCTCTTTATTCACTTTGCCCTTATGCTGACTTTCTTCATGGTAGCAAAACAGTTACAGCAGTTCTTGGTCTCATCTGTTTGCACCACAGCCTCAAATGCCCTGTGTCACTCTGAACTGGTTAAGTTTCTTGCCTTCCTCTGAAGGCTTCTCAGAATCATATGGGCATATGACCTAAGGAAATCAGAGGCTTTGGGAAATAAAATGGGGAGCATGCCCTGGGGGGACAACCAGCAAGGTAGCCATGCAGTCAGAGTTCTCAGTCACTTTGAAAAGAAAACTTAAAAACTACTAAAAATAAATGAGTCACTCTAGCTGACTGCAAACTGCTGACCCTCAACTGCTTCAGTCACTAACTGCTGATTCCTCTTTAGTTCTTTCCAAGAACAACCTCCTGTGACTCATTCTTAGAAGAATGACAAAAGGAACAGGCCTACCTGTAAGCCCAACAGAGACAAAGTTGGAATGACTACCAGATGCACCAGTCATGGGTGCCATCTTGTTTCTCATGTGGTCATTGCACTTTCATGACATTTGAAAACAAACAAACAAAAAAAAAGAATTAGTTGCAGAAAGCATAATGATCTGTTGTATTCGTAAGAGCTTTTCTTGTAGTTTTACTCCTGGTGGGAGAGAAGCCTCCATCTTCATAGAAGTAGATCCTCTGATGGGCTGAATTTTGTCCCACCCCTCAAATTCTTATATATTGAAGTCCTAACACCAATACCTCAGGATGTAACCTTACTTGGAGATGGGGTATTTAAAAAAGTAATTAAGTTAAAGTTAGGTGATTAGGGTGGGCCCTAGTTCAATATGACTAGTATCCTTATGAGAAGAGGAAACATGGACACAGGCACGTACGAGGGAAAACAACGTGGAAAGGCAGGGAGAAGATGGCCACCTGCAAGCCAAGGAGAAAAGCCTAGAACAACACACTCTTCCTTCATGGCCCTCAGAAGGAGCCAACCCTGCCAACATTTGAGCTCAGAGTTCCAGCCTCCAGAGCTGTGAAAAAATAAATTTCTGTTGTTTAAGCCCCTCAGTTTGGGGTGCTTTGTTAGGATGGCCCTAGGAAACAAATACAGGTCCCAAATAACTCTTGAGTTTGGCCATATTTCCCTTACCTCTAGAGACTAACTTCTAAATATCAGTTGTTTTCTTGACACCAACCATTCAAGGTGAGTGAAGAGGGTCTGACAGGGCAGGAAACCTAATGAGAGTTACTCAGCTGTTGAGGGGGATGCAGGTCTGCCGGTCAAATCATCTGTCCTCTATGAACTCAATTTCTTCAGTGGAAGAAAGAGAAAAGCAACTGTTGACAGTCAGAAGTTGGCCTGTCACTAATGGCTAGGCTGTGATGGTGTCTTGTTGAACATAAGTAACTTTACAGAATGTCCTCATCAAACAAGGCCACTGACAAAATTATACTTGCTTCCTGACAGCACACAATCCACAACAAATGCCTGCTTCTTGGAACCCCCACACTCTGGCCCACATAATGACCTAACATAAACCCAAATGCTACAACCAGCCCTTCTACTGCTTTCTTAGGGCGATGTGTTTCCCATAGCATGCTGGCTCCCTTGAGACAGTGAGCCAATAAACCTAACTCTGTTCATAGTTGTCTTTGAGACATTAATAAGAGTTTCGACTTTATTTTATATATACATCAGTCAATGGGGTACCCTCGCCCCCCACACCTCAGCCAGGACAGTTTATACAGTTTAATACAACTCTTAACAACATTGACTCTTATTTTCATTATTATTACATGAACAATTACTAACTTTATTATCCTTGAATTTTTTCTTTCTTTGTTTAATTTGGAATTTCGTAATATAGAATTTAGTAGGGGAGAGGAGGGCTCCCTTTCAAAACAGCAATAGTGGCCAGATACAGTAGCTCATGCCTATAATTCCAGCATTTTGGGAGGCTGAGGTGAGAGGATCACTTTAGCTCAAGATCTCACTGTTGAGATTACAGTGAGCTATGATCACATCACTGCACTTCAGTCTGGGCGTCAGAGTGAAACTTTGTCTCTAAAAACAAACAAACAAACAAACAAACAAAAGCAATAGTTATGATAAAAGTTGTTTAATAGTTATGATAAAAGTTGTTTAAGAGTCGATATACATTAATTTAAGAGGAGGGACAAAATTCAGCCCATCAGAGCTATAGCGAGTTTATTTAGCTGCTTATGAGAGTGGAATGAATGTGATCCTCCCACTACAAATAGAAGAGGTCAAGAATGTGCTTAATGTCTTATTCCAAAGATAGTGCTTGAATGTGTTGGTTTAAACAGCATTCTGGATGCCCTTTAGGGTTTTCTGTGAAATCCTAATGAATGAGTCATTTTTGTGTAACTCATTTTTATCAGGCCCCATCAACCTGAGTGCTGCAAAACTACGGGCACGGTCCCATCTGGGAAAAAATTGTACTCCCAAATATTGCCGCTGGGATTGACAATTGCTACACCTGTTTTGGAAAGTAATGTCAATTTCTATCTACAAAACCAAACAAAAACAAACCCTGCCAGCCGTCTCCCAGGGACAGAATCCAAGGAATGAAGCTCAATGGCAGGTGAGGGGTGTGCAAAGGGTGTTCTGCCACCCCTGGGCAGTGGCTCCATGCAGGAAACAAAGTGTGTGCTCAGATAAGCAGGCAGCAGAGAATTTGTGAAACATTCTTACACCAAAATATTTTCCACACATTAAAAAATTGAGTCTGGTCTATAACAATGACTTGGAAGCACTTCTCCTATGTTCAATTACATATGAAAAGTAAGAGGTGTAAGTGAAAATAAAATCTCAACACTGTAAAACAAAGGTCAAAAATTCATGTTTCCATGTGATTAGGAGAAAGATAAGAAAGATGATGATGATTATTATTTTAACATTGGTTGGTTTCCTTGGGAGAGGGCAGAGATGGATAAAGGAGGAAGTACAAAGAAGAGGACAAAGTAAGCATTTTAATCGTTATTAAACTTTTGAGCAAATGCAAAATTAAAAGCAGGAGGAAGAGGAAAAGTGGGAGTGGGGTGGAGAAGAACTCAGCAATAAAGATCTCCAAGCAAAAGAGAAGACATCCAGGTGGCACCTTGGCAGCAGGGAACACACAAAATAATCCTACCTAAACTATTCCTTCAGACTCACTGCTAAGTCAACACCACTTCCTTAGGAAAAATCGGAAATTTGTTTCTCCCCTCAAATTCCTTTTTTGAATTACACCATTCCCTGTGTATCCTTTGTGTTTAACTGTATACAAATTTGTAGGGCAGCCTATATAATCAAGAAAGATCAGTCAGGAGAGAGTATTTCCCTAGTTCTATCCTGATGACAAATTTAGAAACTTTACTTCCTTTAATATTTCCCCTTCCCAATTGTACCCAAGAATCCCTAAGCCAGGAGAATGTCTGGGTATTGGAAGGGACTCTTAAGACCCTGGTACATCCCATCCTCTCCCTTCCAACACCCCCTGCTACATCTGGGCCCATTGATCCCCTCAACAGAGCAGGAGAACATCATCTTTGACAAACATTGCCACTTTAAGTTCCAGCTCCCTTTCTAGCCTCATGCATTTCAAGGAAATCGCTTCTAACTACAAGCAGCCAGAAAAAGCAGACAGTAAAGCACAGATAAAACAGCTCAGGCACAGAGGATGGAGGAAAGTCTCTTGGGTAACTGCCATACTTCACCCTCATACAATGGGCCCCAGTAAAACAGTGGGCCTTAATAAGCACATTCCTTTCCCTTCAGGTGCACTAAGATAGGGAAGCTAAAAGTAGACTCAGGGGGTATGCCCATAGCTGCAGAAAGGTGTATGAAAACAAGTACACAACTCTCCCTTTCAAATAAGCACATCAAAGAGACAAAAAACAGTCCAAGCCTCTAGTAAACTCTCCGACCCTGAATCCTTAAAAACTATTCGTCTGTAAGAAAGTGGGGCTCTAACCTAACTTGGCCAAAAGCCCCTCTCATGTTTGTTTTCTAAAATAAACCTGTCCTTGTTAACGTCAAGCCACCCTTCATGTTTCTTTCCTCTTTCTTTAATTATTATACCTCCCACATCTGTGTGTTTAGTCACCACAGGAAACACTTGGTGCAGAGAGAATTGGAAAAGAAGATCCAAGTCAAGAAAGCTGCCAAGGGGCCTAGACTTTATGGAGTAAAGGCCAAACCTTGAATTGTTTGGAACAGAGGATGGAACCATGAAGCAGCAATGGGGTGGGAACTGAACTGACACAAGCACATTTGGAGAGCAAGTCAAGAAGGCTTTGCTGAGTGATGTCACTGACAGAGTGGGGCTGGCAGCTCAGTGGTGTGCTGGTCAGCAAGGGGGTGTGTTAAGCCAGTTAAAAGGGGCAAGGCTGGCATGGACAAACTCATATTTTAAACCTGACTTGAGTGGTCCTGGCATGCAGTTTCCCAAGTGTCTCTGCTCTTGGAGTGAATCACCCTCATTGTTCATCTGAACTGGACCTCACTTGCATTATACTTAGAGTCAAGTCATTCTTCTCCTAATGGTGCCAGATTCAGAACTGGACTCCTGCTTTGGTCTCCACTTGCTGTTTCTATATTGCATCCTTTCTCATTCTCAGGTTTTCTCCAAAACATGGAACCCTTTCTTCCTCTTAGATGCTTACCTTTATGGAGCCAGAATCCTGTTCTAATTCCTAACCCAAGGCTGTGGTCCCTGGAAGCAGAGCTTGTGGCCACCATTATTTCCAAGTCCTTGGATTCTGCTTTTGTAGTCTTGATGCATTTATGGGTAGGGGAGCATCCTAATCCTTCATCATCTTCAACTTCACTTTCCTACTTCCACATTTCTGATGACTTGCTTGGAGATTGCTGTCAACTCTGGACAAACATGTATTGCCTCTTAGTCTGAGCTTCTGACATTAGCCCCAGAAGTGGGATTCCTTTCTAAGATGTGAATTTGGTACTAGAGCCCAGCTTTGCTTTTCTGCTTCATCATGCTGTCAGGCCCCCAGTGGTCCCAGTCAGCACCCCCAAGCCTGCCCCCACTGGAGAGAGCTGTCATGCAGTGAGCTCCCTCAGGATTGATGAGTGGCAAAAGTCCCTAGACTGATCCTCCTAAGGCAGGACTTCTTTAGAGGATTGTAGTCACCACATAGTGATGGGTTGTATTGTTATAATGGGCCCCTTTCCTTTTATTCTCCCTCTGTCAACTTTTCCCCTTAAAGTAAAAATGGAACATTTATTGACTCATATAGCCAGACTTTCCAAGGGATCAACTGGCCTGCCACTCAGCTAGACCCCAGGGCTTTAAACAATGCCAATAGCACTTCAGCACTGTGTCCCTCCCTAGCCCCAGCTCTGCTTAGTTTCAAGGAAGACAGTAAAATTCATGGACCTTTGAGTAGAGGAGACCAGAAAGAGGAAGAGTGATTCTCTTTCCTGTGTTTATATTGAAAAGACGATGTGTTAAGGGCAGGTGAGACACTGAGATATTTTTACTAGGATCATGTGGAGGAGGTGTGTTTTTTTCATGGAAAATGGAATGCCAGATAAGGGAGATGAGAGTGGACAAGAGAAAAATAAACAGAAATAAAAATAAAGGGGATCTGGCAAGATGGCCAAATAGGAACAACTCTGATCTGCAGCTCCCAGGGAGACCAATGCAGAAGGCAGGTGATTTCGGTATTTACAACTGAGGTACCTAGTTCCTCTCACTGGGACTGGTTAGATAGTGGGGGTGCAGCCCACAGAGGGCAAGCAGAAGCAGCATGGGGTGTTGCAGCACCCAAAAAGTGCAAGAGGCCAGGGAACTTTCTCCCCTAGCCAAGAGAAGCCATGAGGGACTGTGCCCTGAGGGACAGTGCTATCCAGCCCAAATATGCTTTTCCCATGGTTTTTGCAACCCACAGGCCAGGAGATTCCCTTGGGTGCCTATACTACCAGGGCCCTGGGTTCCAAGCACAAAACTGGGTGGCTGTTTGGGCAGACACCAAGTTAGCTGCAGGAGTTTTATTTGTACCCCAGTGGTGCCTGGAAGCCCAGTGGTGCCTGGAAGCCCAGTGGGACAGAACCATTCACTCTCCTGGAAAAGTGGCTGAAGCCACGGAGCCAAGTGGGTCCCACCGCATGGAACCCAGTAAGCTTAACATTCTACTGGCTTGAAATTCTTGCTGCCAGTACAGCAGTCTGAAGTTGACCTGAGACACTTGAGCTTGGTGGAGGAGGGGCATCCACCATTACTGAGGATTGAGTAGGTGGTTTTCCCCTCACAGTGTAAACAAAGCTGCTGGGAAGTTCGGATGGTGTGGAATCCACCACAGTGTGGCAAAGCCACTGTAGGAAGACTACCTCTCTAGATTTCTCCTCTCTGGGCAGGGCATCTCTGAAAGAAAGGCAGCAGCCCCAATCAGGGCTTATTGATAAAACTCCCATCACCCTGGGACAGAGCACCTGGGGGAAGGGGAGGCTGTGGCTGCAGCTTCAGCAAACTTAAACGTTCCTGTCTACCGGCTCTGAAGAGAGCAGCAGATTTCCCAGCACAGCGCTCAAGCTCTGCTAAGGGACAAACTGCCTCCCCAAGTGAGTCCCTAACATCTGTGCCTTCTGACTGGGAGACATGTCCCAGCAGGTGCTCCTCTGGGATGAAGCTTACAAAGGAAGGAGCAGGCAGCAATCTTTGCTGTTCTACGGCCTCCACTGGTGATACCCAGGCAAACAGGGGCTGGAGTAGGCCTCCAGCAAACTCCAGTAGAGCTGTAGAAGAGGGGCCTGTTAGAAGGAAAACTAAGAAATGGAAAGCAATAACATCAACATCAACAAAAAGGATGCCCACAAAGAAACCCCATCCAAAGGGCATCAGCTTCAAAGATCAAAGGTAGATAAATCCACAAAGATGAGGAAAACCATCAATGTGCTGTATTCAGGAGACCCATTTCATGTGCAAAGACACACATAGGTTCAAAATAAAGGGATGGAGAAATATTTACCAAGCAAATGTTAAAAAAAAAGAAAAAGGAAAAAAAGAAGCAGGGGTTGAAATCCTAGTCTCTGATAAAACAGACTTTAAACCAACAAAGATTAAAAAAAAAAAGACAAAGAAGGATATTATATAATGGTAAAGGGATCAATGCAACAAAAAGAGCTAACTATCCCAAATATATATGTACCCAATACAGGAGCACCAAGATTCATAAAACAAGTTTTTAGAGACCTGCAAAGAAACTTAGACTCCCAAACAATAACAGTGGAAGACTTTAACACCCTACTGTCAATATTAGACAGATGAATGAGACAGAAAATTAACAAGGACATTCAGGGCTTAAACTCAGTTCTGGACCAAACAGACCTAACAGACATCTATAGAACTCTCCATCCCAATTTGACAGAATATACATTCTTCTCAGTACCACATAGCACTTATTCTAAAACTGACCACATAATTGGGAGTAAAACACCACTCAGCAAATGCAAAAGAATGGAAGCTATAACAAACAGTCTCTCAGACCACAGTGGAACCAAATTAGAACTCAGGATTAAGAAACTCACTCAAAACCACACAACTACATAGAAACTGAACAACCTGCTCCTGAATGACTACTTGGTAAATAACGAAATTAAGACAGAAATAAGTTATTTGAAACCAAGGAGAGCAAAGACAAAATGTACCAGAATCTCTAGGACACAGTGAAAGCAGTGTTTAGAGGGAAATTTATAGCACTAATTGCCAACATCAGAAAGTGGGAAAGATCTAAAATCAACACCCTAACGTCACAATTAAAAGAACTAGAGAAGCAAGAACTTCTCTAGGGGATTTTACTGGGGATATGTAGTCAGATTAACCAAGCAGAGCCCATTAATTTCCCATCTTGGAGAGTCCCCTGAGGAGCTTCTTGGTTAAAATCTATTCAACTTTAAGTTGTTATATAAATGTTTTGCTCAGGGAATGACTTTTTTCCAGTGAATGCCTTCCTCTCGCTCATTGCAGTGCTGTCCTCCCCATCACCAATTCCTCTTCTCCCACCAACTTGAGAACACCAATTTGGGAAGTTCTTAAATAGGACAAGCTATCTTTTCGGGATTGTCTGGAAGTGAAAAATGGGGTGGGAGTGTGTGTGAGGGGAATTGGGGAGTGAGGAGTAAGTGAGGAAAAACTTTTAGCATGGTTAATAGGTCAGGAGAGCAGCACAAAGTGGGAACTAAGGATGCCCAATCTCTGGAGCAGGACAGATGGGCTCCTGGGCCCTGGTAGAGGGTTCACTTTTGGGAATGAGCAGAGGCAGTTTGGCCTCAGCAGCATTCAACATCCTCCCCCCACCCCACCATTGTTTCTTCAGTTTCAGATGACTATTTAATTTGTAAATACTGTACAAATATTAATAGTTTAAATTGTGTATACAGCCAAATAAAAACTTGCATGAATAATTGGTGGAGCTTATGTCACAGAATCAGAATATCAGGCTCCTTCTTGCTGTGGCTGTAGGCTTGAGAATGGCCTGGAATCTCCAGGAGTGAGGGTTTCCATGTAAGCCATCACTATCCTTGGGGACACTGTTGACCATTAACTGATTAGGAGGATGTGCCTGTAACCGACCGGGTGTTCCAGGTTCTTGGGCCCCCTGCCCCAGGAATGGGGGAGGAAGCCCTGGAGGTGCAGTGGGCTAATTTAAATAAATATTGGACCCAAAGAGTTTTAAGTGATTTATTAGGCAGAGAGAGAGAGAAAGAGAGAGAGAGAGAAGGAGGGAGAGAGACGGAAATTCCACGCTGTCGTGGGAGGGTATCCAGAGATGGAGTCCACAAAGGTAAGGGACAGGGGAACTTTTAATCTGGGAGTTACTCCCACTCCATTCAAGTTCTTGTCCCATGTGAGGAGTTCTTTCAAACTTCTGCTGGAGTGATTGATTTTTCTAAACAAAGGAAGCTCATCTGGGCAGTCTACCTTCCTTCATTCAGGAAAGTTAGACAAAGAACTCTAGGCTCCTGGGTAGGGGGTGGGTGGATAGAGGTATGGCACCAGGAAGTTCTTGCATTTGAAACCACGCCCCTTGTGGACCTGGGAAGAGAAGTTAACATAGTCCCTCAGTCCCCCTCTGAAGAGGAAAGTCCAACTGCTATTGGGACACAGGTGTTGATTGATCTTTAGCTACTTCCTGCTGAATTGGGGCATAGAAGGGGCCCTGTAGTTAAGGTTTCCTCCAGAGGGGAGTCTTTTGGGGGTGCAGGTTGATCTAGAGGTCCACGATAGAGCTTATGAGCCAAGGACATCCAGGGTTGCAGTTGCAGGATTATTTGTGGACTTATAGTTTTAATTCCAGAAGAAACGAATGTAACAAGGAGGTTAAAGATGAGAAGCCCAGAGGCCAACAAATATAGAATGGTTATAAACAGGCCTAGGAGAGGACAGAGCCAGGACAGTCAGTGGTTAAACAAGCTCCACGATACTGTTTCTTGAAGGTTTTTAGCTCTGTGTTCAATTGATCCCTGAGTTCTTTAACTTTATTAACTTAATTGGTTTACAAAGTAGCAGCATTTCTCCCTAGAAAGAGACAGGTTCCCTCTCTCTCCCAGCTGTTAGCAGATTTAGGGCCCTTTTACTTTGAAGAGGTACGGCAGCTAAAGAGTTAAGCTGTTTTTGCAGAGTGAGCTGCCTTTG
This sequence comes from Cacajao melanocephalus, assembly GCA_963573385.1. NCBI lineage: Eukaryota > Metazoa > Chordata > Mammalia > Primates > Pitheciidae > Cacajao > Cacajao melanocephalus. The sequence continues at coordinate 7,862 of CAUYLG010060367.1, read as the reverse complement.
CAGAGAGAATTAACAACCTTCTCCATGTCATTATTTGGCTCCTGAGATAGCTTATATTAAAACTGAGTAGGGTAGTAACTTTTCTAATGCTAGCACCAAGTTTTTCTATTATTCTGGCTTTTACCCCTAATATGAAAGTGATGATTGAAATTTGAGAGACAGCAAAATTAAGAGTGATAGTCCTGTTAATGCCAGGATGTAAATTAGACTCATGAGTAATTACTTTCCTGGGGGTCCTGTTGGAAGAGCAAACGTATATCCTCTAATGGCTCGCAGGTGTACAAAGGGTCATCTCCTGGAACTTCAGGCTGTGGAATGGTGGACCTATGATTTTCTTAAGGAGGTGTCCAAGGCTTCAGTCGAGTGTGATGAATTCATGAGTTAATTTCCACCACCTTAACTGCCATTGGGGGAGATAGAATAACCGAAAATGGTCCTTCCCAAGATGGGCCTAGAGAGGGAGAGTCTGAGGGGAGAGACTTAACAAGCACCAAGTCTCCAGGGTAGAACAACTCTTTCCCTTTTTTCCTAAGGTGTCCTTTAGGTAAGATTCTAAAGGCCTGTTGGTACTTATCCAAGGAGGTTATATCTTGTTATATCTGCTGTTTTCTTGTCTAATACAATATCATTAGTAAGAAAGGGCCATCCATAAAGCATCTCATAGGGGCTGAGTCCTGTTTTCTGAGGAGAGTTTTGAGCCCTTAAGAGTGCTATTGGTAATAGAGAGGGCCACGGGAGGTGGGTTTCCTATGCCAGTTTCTTTAGATGTCTCTTAAAAATTTTATTCATTTTTTCTACCTTTCCTGAGGACTGAGGCCTCCAAGCACAGTGGTGATGACACTGTATTCCTAACACCCTGGAAATTCCTTAGGTTATTGCAGCTTTGAAGGCAGGGCTGTTATCACTTTGAAGACAGCGAGGGAGTCCTAATCTAGGGATTATGTCATTGATTAGGACTTTTATTACCTCTTGGGCTTTTTCTGTTCTACAGGGGAAAGACTTAACCCAGTTTGTATTGGTATCTATGCATACTAGCAGATATTGGCATCCCAGAGACTTCGGCATATGGGTAAAGTCCATTTGCCAGTCCTTAACTGGGTAATAACTGACTCACTGTTCCCCAGGAGAAGCTTTGCGATGTGCCAAAGGATTATTTTTCTGGCATATTTTACATCCTTTGACTATTTGTTGGACAAACTTGAAGAGACATTTTTCTGTAAATATAGATTTGGACATTTGATGTGTATTCTCTATACCCATATGGAAGGTTAGATGTAGGATTTTAAGTACTTTCCACCAGCTGGCAACAGGTAGAAGTACTTTTCCTTCCTCAGTAGCTAGCCATTCTGATGGAAGATTATGTCCCCGGGAGATTGCCCACTCTACCTCTTCTGATGAGTATTGAGGTGTAGTTCCCTGGAGATGGTTTCCCCGTATTAAAGGTCCGTCTATAAATTCTTGTCTAGCTGCGCTTTTTACTTCTAGGTCAGCTTGGCAATTGCCCTCTGCTTCCTTCTCATTTCCTTTCTGGTGACCCCAGCAATGTAAGACTGCTACCTCTTTGGGATCTTGAACAGCTTGTAATAAGTCTAAAATTTCCTTATGCTATTTAATGGGAGTTCCTGCCAAGGTTAAGAGCTCTCTTTCCTTCCACATGGCAGCATGAGCATTCAGAACCAGGTAGGCATATTTGGAATCTGTGTATATGTTTACTTTCTTTCCTTTTCTTAATTTTAAAGCTTGAGTGAGGGCTACCAGTTTTGCCAAGTAGACACTAGTCCCAGGAGGAAGGGAATTACTTTCAAGCACTGTTTGATCACTGACTCTACTGCATGTCCTGCTCTTCAAACTCCATTTTCCATAAAGGAACTTCTGTCAGTGCATAGGTTAAGGTCAGGATTGGCTAGAGGAGTATCTAAGAGATCTTCTCAAGCTGCATAGTTCTGAGCTATAACCTGCTGACAGTCATGTTCTGTGTCTGTTTCTTCCCCAGGAAGAGAAGTAGTTGTGTTGAGGGCTGCACATGTGCACAGCTGAAGTACAGCCCCTACAAGCATTAAGGCCCAATATTTGAGTAAGCATTTGTCAGACAGCCATAAGCCTCCTTTAGAGACCAGAATTCCAGCTACATTATGTGATGTCCATACAGTTAGATCTTTCCATTGCACTATTTTAATGGCTTTTGAGACCAGTATAGCCACCGTGGCTATGACTCACAAGCAGTGTCACCAGCCTTTTGCTACTGCATCAATTTCCTTGCTTAGTCATGTCACCAGTTGTGGTGTGGTCCCCCAAGTCTGGGTGAGAACCTCCAGTGCCACTCCTGACTTTTCCATAACATATAGGGAGAAGTTGTTCCCTGTAGGAAGGCTTAGAGCTGGAACCTGCAGTAATGCCTGCTTTAGAGTCCAAAAGGCTTTCTCAGCTATAGGGTCCCATTGTATTAGATGGATGTTGTTGGCTTTTTGGGTTTCCTTAATCAGAGTGTATAGGGGTTTTGCTATTTCACCATATCTGGGAATCCAAAATCAGCAAAAACCAGTTATTCCCAAGAATCCCTGCAACTGTTTTAAGGTTTTTGGATGGGGGAAGGCCAGTATGGGTTGGAGATGTTCTTTGTCAAGGGTCTGAGTGCCCTTAGACAAGACAAGTCCTAGGTATTTTACCTTTTGCCTACAAAGTTGGGCTTTTGGTTTGGAAACCTTATATCCGCAGGTGGCAATAAAGTTTAGGAGGTCCTGGGTGGCCTGCTGACACTGGGTTTCCAAGTTTGCAGTTAAGTCATTCAGATGCTGAAGAACCAGAGTACCCAGATGTGAAACATTGCTAAGGTTCTGGGCAACAGCCTGGCTTAGCAGGTGGGGGTTATCTCAAAGGTCCTGGGGTAACACTTTCCAGGTGAGCTGAGAACTCTGGTCTAAAGGGTCTTCAAAAGGTAAAGAGAAACTGGGAGTCAGGGTGTATTGGTACACATTAAAAGGCATCCTTAAGGTCCAGGACTGTAAACCATTGTGCTTCCCCTGGTATTTGAGAGAGCCAAGGTGTAAGAGTTAGGTACAGCTGGGTATAAAGGAATTACAGCTTTATTAATAAGCCTGAGATCTTGTACCAGCCTCCATTGTCCATTACGGTTTTGTACTCCTAAAATTGGAGTATTACAAAGGCTGTTACAAGACTTTTCTAGACCCTAAGCTTTTAAGTCCTTTACAATATCCTGTAGCCCCTTTTTGGCTTCCAGTCTTAGCGGGTACTGTTTTTGGTTAAGAAAAAGAGGTGAGATCCTTTAGCCTTATTCAAATTGGGCATGCATTCTTTGCCCATCCAAATTGTTGGTTAATTGCCCAAACCTCGGGATTAATCCCTTCTTTAAATAATGGGCAGCAGAGAGGGATTTCCTCCCTGATGAGGTTCATATAGATAATGGCTCCTGCTGTGGCTAACAGATCCTGCCCTAGTAAGGGAGTGGGACTTTCTGACATGATGAGGAAGGCGTGAGAGAAGAGTATATCTCCCCAGTTACAGCTTAGGGACTGAGAGAAATATTGAGAGACTGCTTGTCCTAGGACTCCTTGGACAGTTACAGATTTGCAGGACAACTGTCAAGAACAGGAGAGTGCAATGGAGAAGGCCGCGCCAGTGTCCAGGAGGAGATCAACCTTCTGGCCCTTTATGGTTAGCTTTACCTGGGGCTCATTGAGGGTGATGACTTGTGCTGGCACTTGCCCCAGGCACCCTCAGTCTTGCTGTTGGGTCATCTGGTTAGCCACCTCAGGCCCTGGGAACCTTTGTCCCCTGAGACAGTGTGCTTTCTAGTGATCCCCTTGGTACAGTGGGCAAGGATAAGGTGGTGGTCCATTTCTCTGGGGAGAATTTCTTATAAAGTGTCCCATTAGGCCACACTGGTAACAAGCTCTGCCAGACTGGTGGCTAACCCAAGCCTTTCCCTCTTTTGAGCCCTTGGGTCTGCTTGCCTTAAGGCAATGACTAGGGCAGTGGCTTTTCTCTGGTCTCTCCTGTTTCTTTCAGCTTGTTCCTCCTGGTCTCTACTATAAAACACTGAGGTTGCTAGGTTTAGTAATGATTCTAGACTCTGTTATGGCCCCAGGGCCAGCTTCTGGAGCTTTCTCCAAATGTCTGCTGCAGACTGTGTAATAAACTTGTACTTTAGTATTAACTGACCCTTAGTGGAGTCTGGTGACAGGGGAGTATAATTTCTTAAGGTCTCCCGTAATCACTCAAGGAAAGCTGTTGGGTTTTCTTCCTTTCCCTGAGTTATGGTGGATAACATTCCATAGTTTATGGGCTTCTTCCTAGTTCACCTTAATCCCTCAATGCAGGTTAAGAGGTGCCTAAGACTCCAGTCCCCCCATTCTGAGTCAGGATTCCATTGGGGGTCCATGCTAAGGATTGTTTGTCTGCCTGTAGGAAATCTATGTTTTTCCTTTGGTGTCATTTGATTATGTACTTGACTAAGGTACCAGGTGTCCCCAAACTCTTGAACCGCTGCTGGAGCAGCTTCTCTCTCATTACTTGTTAGGGTTTGATTAAGTAATAATATGACATCTTTCCAGTTTAATTTGAAGGATTGACCCAGGCCCTGCAGAACATCTATGTACTTGTCTGGGTCATCTGAAAATTTTCCTAAGTCTGCCTTGGTTTGCTTTAAGTCAGAAAGTGAAAAGGGCAAGTGCACCTTAGTTGGACCAAATTCTCCTCCTACTGCCTGTATGGGGCAGAGTCTGGGCATCGTAATAGCCTGAGATGCATTGGCTGTTTCAGCCTCCCCTGGCTCTTTTTGGGTTATTGGAGCTGAGGAAGTCTGGTCAGCATTGATGGAGGGAGGAGCCCCAGAGAGCCCAAAATGTGGGGGTAGTCCTGAGGAGGGGTTAGTAGGGTATGGGGTACAGGCCTTACATAACTGAGGATTATTCCTTAGAGAAAAGAAAACTTGCACATAGGGGACCTTAAACCATTTACTTTCACCCTTACAAAACAGGTCTAATTGTAGAATGGTGTCATAATCTATACTTCCCTTAGGAGGCCAGATTTTTCTGCTTGGCAGGCGATATCATGGCCATGCTGTCTAGCAGAGAAAAATGAGCCACTTCTTCTTTAAAGATTGTGTGTCAATTGGTCCCAGTTCTCCAGGATGTATTTTAAAGGAGACTTTATCTTGGGAAGAGTAGCACTCATCTGAAATCAAACACAGAAATGTCTGCATCCCTGGTTATTTATTACAATCATTAGGTCTGGGGCATTCCCCATTTTATGGTGCCAACCCTGGGGTGTCCCCCAGTTATGGCAACTCATAATGTGCCCAAGATGCATGATCATCTGTTCGGGGCCTCCCATGTGCTGGGCTTAATCATGCTTACCAGCATCATGGGTACTCACACTCACTGTCTACATGCCTTTAGTGACGACCATAAAGACATGTGGAATGCTGGGATGGGTGGTTTGTACCAGTGAGTCCCTGAACCAGGCCGGTGACGCTTGGGTGATGGGTACCAAAATTCTCTAGCAAGAGATCCATTAATATAGGCCTGATTATAAAGCTGCCCTAGGAGCATAAACTTCTAGGGAGGGACCTCTGAGCACACAATTCAAAGAAGGTGGGGCCATGTGGCTGAGGCTGGAAACAATGCCCTGAGGACCTGAGCCTCCTCCCCACCCCCACTTTCCATTATAGGAAAATGCCCTAGAATTGTGAGTAATTAACTATTTGAGCCTAGGACCTGTTTTGACCATGGTTTTCTAGATGGAGAAGTTTTGCCATAGGGATAGCCAATCCTAAGCAAGATAAATTGTACATCATTAGATTTTGGCACCATTCAGTTAGATTGGGAAATTTGTGGGTGACAAAAAAGTACAATATCCTATAGCCTCCCGCTTTTGTACTCCCCAAAAGGTTCCCCCATTTAAGCCCCTGTCAAGCCTTACTCTACTGGGGATTTGAACCAGCAGCCTTATGGCTGCCAGCTCCACACCTTAGTCACTGCACTAGCAGGCAGCCCCTGGCACAGGAGCTGCCAGGAAGAAGACTGCCTTACAGAAGTCTGGACCCAGGAAGTGTGGCCCAAAAGTATAAAGTGCTTGCCTTCGTGATTTTGAAAGCCAGGTACATCCCACACAGGTGGAGCCTGCAACCTCTGCTGTGCATGTGGCTCTAGGAAAGGCACTCACCTTCGTGGGGTGCCCTGGTATGCCATGGCAGATGCCGGGAACATGTGTGCATGTTGGACCCCTCCCTTAAGTGTTGCCTGAATGAAAAATGCTGTGCCAGGGCTTGGAGGAACCCAGTCTGCACCTGAAGGCCAGGAAGACTCTCCTGCCACAGCGTGGCCCTGTGCTCCTGAGACACCTTTAAATTCCAGCAGCCATGCCATTTAAAAGTGGGCCTAACAGCATGGGTGGCGCCCTGCTCCATGGGTTCAGCTTATGGCTGGGACGTGCACAGCTGCCAAGCCAGCAGGCCAGGCACTCCAGGTCAGTGGGTTGCCCAGGGGAAATGCCCCCATGGTGCACCCCAGAGGAGTCCCTGTTTCTCCCTGCCAATCTGTGCCCCCTACACCACCAATGACTGCTGCTTTTAACAGGCTGGGCCCACCTCCGAGGCTGTGCACAACAGCTCGCACGGTTCCACGAAGGTCCTGCCTCCAGGACTGCTCTGCGGTTTCCATGGTCCCAGTTTATGGCTGGGACATGAGACCAGTGAGCAAATGGTTGAAGGGGAAGCACTCCCCCAGGGAACAACTGATGTGGGCACAAGCATGGTGAGGGGGCACCCAGGGGCAGGAGCCCTGGGCCTGGCCTGGCCATGCCCAGAGAAACAACAGAGAGAAGGAGGGAGCAGGTTTGGAGAAAGTTGGGCGCTTTCTCCTTAATGGATTTTAGAAAAGCCACAGGACAGATTTTAGCAAGTGGGAGGGGTCTGATTACACTCACTGCTCTGAAGTAACACAGTCTCTTACACTGTTTTCTCCTGGCTGGCTCGCCAAAGATGTAACGGGTGTTCCAGGTTCTTGGCCCCCCTGCCCCAGGAATGGGGAAGAGGCCCTGGAGGTGCAGTAGGCTCGTTCAAGTAAATATAGGACCCAAAGAGTATTGCAGAAAAGTGATTTATTAGGCAGAGAGAGAGAGAGAGAGAGAGAGAGAAGTAGGGAGAGAGAGTGAGGGAACTCTCATGCTGTCAAGGGAGGGGATCCAGAGATGGAGTTCACACAGGTGAGGGGCAGAGGGACTTTTAATCTGGGAGTTACTCCCACCCCATTTAAGTTCTTGTCCCATGAAAGGAGTTCTTTCAAAATTCTGCTGGAATGATTGATCTTTGACTTTGATATTGGATTGGCTGCCCTTTTCACAGGCTTTTTAAACAAAGGAAGCTCACCTGGGAAGTCTACCTTCCCACGCACAGGAAAGTTAGACAAAGAGCTCTAGGCTCCTGGATGGGAGGGTGGATAGAGGTGTGGCACCGGGAAGTTCTTGCATTTGAAACCACACCACTTGTGGACCCTGAAAGAGAAGTTAACATAGTCATTCAGTGCCCACTTTGCATGTAGAGAAACAGTCCAGTGTTCAGTGCCCTGCCTCAGGTCAAAGACTAACTTGGGGAGCCAGGAATTGAAATCTGTCTTAGCCAGTTTGGAGTAGGTTAGGGTCTGGCTATTCCATTCCTTTGGATTACTTCATATCTCTGGATCAACAGCTTTTTTTTCCTTTTTTAAAATTGCATTTTAGGTTTTGGGGTACATGTGAAGAACATGCAAGATTGTTGCATAGGTACACACATGGCAGTGTGATTTGCTGCCTTCCTCCCCATCACCTATATCTGGCATTTCTCCCCATGCTATCTCTCCCCAACT
>CAUYLG010060366.1:0-24646 GCA_963573385.1 Cacajao melanocephalus | reverse complement strand
GTGCTTACTGTGAAACTCTCAGTCCTCAGCGCTTCCAATTGCTGTTCTCCTTGTGGGGACGGGACCAGCCGAGCCGGAGTCATCCCGTATACTCCGCGCCGAGAAGCGCTGTGCTGGGGCGCCGGCAAAATAGCCGCGCCGGCCTAAAAAGTCGCGCTGGCGACCCGTGTGGCTCCTCCGCCGGGAATCTCCTAGTCTGTGGGCAACAAAATTTCTTCTGAAAGTGCGGCGTCCACTCGCTCTCTGTGCTTTCACTGGGAGCTACAATCCTGAGCTGTTGTTAATCGGCCATCTTGGATCTCTCTCCCCGTTGCCCATTTCTAATGAGATGATTTGGTTTTGCTGTTGACTGCAGTTTCTTACTTATTCTGGATATTAATTTCTCACTGGATGAATGGTTTGCAAATATTTTTTCCCACTCTGTAGGTCATCTTTTCACTCTGCTGATTGTTTCTTTGCTGTGCAGAGACTTTTTAACTTGTTTTGGTCCCTTTTGTATAATTTTGCTTTTGTTGTCTGTGCTTTTGAGATCTTACCCAGAATCTCAGCCCAGCCCAGACCAATGTCCAGAGGAATTTCCCAGTGTTTTCTTCTAGTGGTTTTACACTTTCGGGTCCTCTATTAAAGTTAATCCAGTTTGATTGGAGTTTTGCTTATGGTGAGAGACAGCGGCCTAGTTTTTTTCTTCTGCCTTCAAATATTCAGTTTTCCCCTCGCCATTTATTGAAGAGATTGTCTTTCCTCAACCTATGTTCTTAGTGTCTTTGTTGAAAATCAGTTGGCTGTGGCCAGGCGCAGTGGCTTACACCTGTAATCCCAGCACTTGGGGAGGCCAAGAAGGACAGATCACCTGAGGTCAGGAGTTTCAAACCAGCCTGATCACATGGTAAAACCCTGTCTCTACTAAGAATACAAAAATTAGCTAGGTGTGGTGGTGGGCACCTGTAATCCCAACTACTTGGGAGGCTGAGGCAGGAGAACTGCTTGACCCTGGGAGGCGGAGGTTGCAGAGAGCTGAGATGGCGCCATTGAGCTTCGGCCTGTGTGACAGAGAGAGACTCCATCTCAAAAAGAAAAGAAAAGAAAAGAAAGGAAAAAAGATTTGGGTGTAAATATTTCTGGGTTCTCTACTGTGTTCCATTTGTCTCTGTATCTATCCCTATGCCAGCACCATGCGTTCTGATTACTGTAACTCTGTAGTATTTTGAAGTCAGGTAGTGTAATAACCTCCAGCTTTTCTCTTTTTCCTCAAGATTTCTTTAGCTATTGAGGATCTTCTGTGGTTACATATGAATTTTAGGATTGTTTATTGTATTTCTGTGAAGAATTTTATTGGTGTTTTGAAAGAGATTGCATTAAATGTGTAGATTGCTTTGGGCATTATGGATACTGTAACAATATCAAATTTTCCAATTCACAAACATTACATATCTTTCCTTTTTATGCCCTGTTAAATATTTTTTGTATTTTATAATTTTAGTGTGGAGATATTTCATTTTTTTTTGGTAAAACTTTTTCTAGACTTTTTCTTTCTTTTTTGGAGATGGAGTTTTGCTCTTGTTGCCCAGGCTGGAGTGCAATGGTGCGATCTCGGCTCACCGAAACCTCCACCTCCTGGGTTCAAACAACTCTGCTGCCTCATCCTCCCGAGTAGTTGAGACTACAGGCACACACCACCACACCCGGCGTCATTTTCTTTATTTTATGTGGCTATTGTGAATGGGATTGCTTTCTTGATTTCTTTTCTAGAATGTCTGCTGTTGATAGGTAGAAATGCTACTGATTTTTGTATTTTGATTTTGTATTCTGCAACTTGACTGAATTTGTCAGCTTTAACAGTTTATTGGTGGGGTCTCTAAGTTTATCTGAACGTAAGACAACGTCATCTGCAACGAGGACAATTTGGCTTCTTCCTTTCCAATTTAGATGGCCATTAATGCTTTCTGTTGTTTAATTGCTCTTGCTAAAATTTATGTTGAATAAAAGTGGTGACAGTGAGCCGGGCTCAGTGGCTCATGCCTGTAATCCCAGCACTTTGGAAGGCCAAGGCGGGTGGATCATCTGAGGTCAGAAGTTCAAGACTAGCCTGACCAATTGATGAAACCCCATCTCTACTATAAATACAAAAATTAGCGGGCCGTGGTGGCATGTGCCTGTAATCCCAGCTACTCGGGAGGCTGAGACAGAAGAATTACTTGAACCTGGGAGGCAGAGGTCACAGTGAGCCGAGATCATGCCATTGCACTCCAGGCTGGACCACAAGAAACTTTGTCTCAAAAAAAAAAAAAAAAGTGGTACCAGTGTGTGTCTCTGTCTTATTCCTAATCTTAGAGGAAAGACTTTCAACTTTTCAGCATTAAGTACAGTGTTAGCTTTTGGTTTTTCAGACATGGCTTTCATTGTTTTGAAGTATGATCCTTTATGCCCAGTTTCTGAGAGTTTTATACTGAAGTTCTACTGAATTTTATCAAATGCTTTTTATGTATCTATTGAAATGATCATGTGAATTTTGTCCTTCATTCCATTAATGTAACAAGTTGAATGATTTGTGTATGTTGACTCATGCTTGCATCCCTGGGATAAATTCCACTTGATCGTGGTTTATTCTTTTTTAATTTTTTACTTTTTTTTTTGAGACAGAGTCTCGCTCTGTCGCCCATGCTGGAGTGCAGTGGTGTAGTCTTGGCTCACTGCAACTTCTGTCTCCCAGGTTCAAGAGATTCTCCTGCCTCAGCCTCCTGAGTAGCTGTGACTACAGGCATGCGCCACTACACCTGGCTAATTTTATTTATTTATTTATTTATTTATTTATTTTTAGTAGAGACGGGGTTTCATCATGTTGGTCAGGCTGGTCTCATACTTCTGGCCTCAAATGATCCACCCTCCTCAGCCTCCCAAAGTGCTGGGATTACAGGTGTGAGCCACTTTGCCCTGCCCATGGTTTGCTATCTTTTTGATTTCTTGATGGTTTCTGTTTGCTATTATTTTCTTGGTGTTTTGCATCTATGTTCATCAGGGATAATGGCATGCAGTTATCTATTTTTGTTGTGTCCTTCTCTGTTTAATTTTTTAAAATCAGGATAATGCTTGCCTTGTAGAATACATTATGAAGAATTTCCTCCACTTCAACATTTTGAAATAGTCTAAAAATTGACATGAATTTTTATAGCATTCGGTAGCATTCAGCAATGAAGACATAAGTGCTGGGCTTTCTTTGCTGGGAATCTTTATTACCGATTCAGTCTTGATACTCCTTATTATTTGGCTCAGGTTTTCTATTTCTTCCTACTGCAATTTTGTCTACCTTTTTGGAAAAAAAAACAACTTCTTGTTTTATCGATTTTTTTTTTGAGACAGAGTCTCACTCTGTCCCTGAGGCTGGAGTGCAATGGCTCAATCTTGGCTCACTGCAACCTCCACCTCCGGGGTTCAAGCAATTCTCCTGTCTCAGTCTCCTAAGTAGCTGGGATTACAGGTGTGTGCCATTGTGCCTGGCTAATTTTTATATTTTTAGTAGAGACAGGGTTTCACCACATTGGCCAGGCTGGTCTGAAACTCCTGACCTCAAGTGATCTGTCCACCTGGGCCTCCCAAAGTGCTGGTATTACAGGCATGAGCCACTGCACCCGGCCCTGGTTTCATTTATATATATATACACATATGCATATGTGTATATATACACACATATAGATATTTAAAACTGTTTGTTTCTGCTCTGATCTTTATTATTTCTTTCCTTCTTCTAATTTTGGGTTTTGTTTTCCTTTTTCCTTGAGCTACATTACTAGGTTGTTCAGGTGAAATCTTTCTACTTTGTGATACAGGCATTTATCCCTCTTAGTGTTGCTTCTGCTATAGCCCGTGGGGTTTTTTTGTTTTGTTTTGTTTTCTGTTTTTTCCTCTTTATTTTCCAAGAAATGTTTTTCTTCACTGACCTCTAGTGTTCATCCAGGATCATGTTACTATAATGTCATGCTCTTAGAAAGTTTCCTGCGTTTCTTTTGTTATTGACTTTGAGTTTTATGCCATTTTCGTCTTAAAAAATATTTAATATGCTTTTTATAAGCATTATATGACTTTTATTTTACATGTCCACAAATGTTTGCACAACATACAGCGGCTACATCTATGTTTGAGCATTTTTTTACAGTGGAAAAAGACAGAAAGGTTCATGACACACTTAACTGTGTTACAGTGACTTTGGGAAGAGCTCTAAAGACAGCACAACCTCCAGAGGGAGGGCTGAGTGATCCCCCCACAGGAGAGCAACAGAATATGCCAGGAATTGTCTTAGGCACGGGCCCCAGTCGCCAAAATCAGAGGACTTATTTAAAACAAACAAACAAAAAACCCTCGATGACAACACACCAGACCTGCTCTAATTTGTAAAAAATTGTAGTTGTTACAGTGCAATGAAATGTGACTCTTTGCCAAACCTTGGACCAGCGTTGTGCTTGGATGGTGCTTACTTTATAAACATTGGGTTTTGCCCTTAGGGCTAACGTAAGAGAAATCGGTTCCTTGTTTATTCAGTAACAGAGCTTGGACCAACCAATGCTATCTGTGCACTCATGGCTGTGATGCAGCTGACAGAATCTTCACCATAGAATGTTTTATAAACCTGTTCACATTCCAGAGAGACAGACTCAAAACTACAGGTGTAAAGTTGGAGGAAAAGTGAGGGTAGAGCTTGCTGTCAGAAAGACTAGCTCATTCGGCATAGAAACCACAGCAAATCAGATTGTTCCACAAACTCATTCTTCATACAAACATTTAAAAAACTATTCATACAGCCAGGTGTGGTGGCTCACACCTGTAATCCCAGCACTTTGGGAGGCTGAGGCGGGCAGATCATGAGGTCAGGAGTATAAGCCCAGCCTGGCCAATGTGGTAAAACCTCGTCTCTACTAAAAATGCAAATATTAGCTGGGCGTGGTGGTAGGCGCCTGTAATCCCAGCTACTCGGGAGGCTGAGGAAGGAGAATCTCTTGAACCTGGGAGGCAGAGGTTGCGGTGAGTGGAGATTATACCCCTGCACTCCAGCCTAGGTGACAGAGCGAGACTCCGTCTCAAAAAAAAAAACTATTTATACAATGGCTTTTCCATTTTCTGGGCCAACATTCACTTCAACTTTCTAAAAAAGCTCATCCCAAAAGGCAGGGTTGGTGTTTAAAACTTAAACAGTATAAAATATTTAGGAAACATTATTTTGTAAGCCCTCTTTCCTTAGCACTTAATAAAATCCAAATGGCCTAATATAAAAGTTTCTCACACAAGTTTAAAAAGCATCTGCCCCGTACATGATTTTGACATTCAGTCATGATTGTTTTAAAGTTTTATTGTAGGCTTTGCTGCTGGATACAAAATGAAGGCATACAACTGTGACAGGCAGGGCAGTACATACAAAGTTTAAACTGTAAAAACCGTTTGAAAATATAAACTCGATTTTTGGAATACATGTGTCAAAGACTGCCCATGTTAATACCTTTGGTATAAAATGGTAACGATTCCCTTGACAAACCCATCCATCACCTGATATGCAGTCATATCTCCTGGTAACTACTACCTGGTCTAGTCTCAACCACCCCTGTCAGTCATGACTCAATCCTGTTCCTTTGCAGGCACAGAGGAGCCTGGGAGGTAGGTCACTGAGTACACCCATCCTACCCGGGAGCTGTACCCAGCCAGGCTCCAGCAGGGGCCACCTGTGTCCCACAAGCACACGTCCCCCCCCACAGTTGCACACATCCCTTAAACAAACATGAACACAGACACAAATCAAACCCAAAGGTATCTATCTACCCGGACATCCTCAAGCTGTTCACTGCTGGCCACTCTACACGCTGTAAAAATCAGAGGCAAAGACAAGGGGGTCTGTGTTTACAGCAGGGAAGCTCCCTGGGGCTGGTGGTGTGAGGGTGTCTCTGCCTGGATGTCAGGCTGAGAGGACAAAGGGTATGGGCCACACTGAATTTCTAAGCAAACTGACTTAGAAAGTGAGCCCAGCTTCACCGGGAAGAAGGCTGAAGAGGAGTGGGACCCCTGGGAGGGGTAGTTTGTGACCCATGCCTGTCCTGGAGTGGAGTGGGGTCAACCAGGAGAACAACTGGAAGGGGCTGGAGTTGGGGAAAGAAGCAGAAGCAGAGCTGGACACTTCCTGCCATGGAAAGCTCTGCTCCTACACAGACATGTGGGGTCCCAGCGAGCGCCAGGCCAAGGACCAGCCCAAGGAAAGTGGCAAAGACTTGCTTTTTGAAAGTGGCAAAAGGACCAGAAAAGTGCCCAAGGAAAGTGGCAAAAGGCTTGCTCCCTAAACAAACCCTTGCACCCACAGTTGCACTAGTCACAATTTAGAGGCTCACTCAGCCACTTTCCACTGCCACAGGCTGCAATTATCAACATGCTCTAGGCCCAAAGCCACACGGGCAAAGCACTTCTGGCAAAGTGGTGGGGATTGTGCCTGGAGTAAACACACAGGACCCAGGAGCGACCTGCTGGGGCTGGAAGTTTACAAAATAAGAACCAGGGAGCTCAGATACCTCTGGTGGCCTCCACCTGCGGAACAACTCTTGGAATTGTTAAACTGAACCCTTAAGGGAGTGTCACCCAAAAAGCCCATCTAGGAAGTCGATACCCACAAAAATAAATACTGCAAACAAAAGTTCTCACATAGATTTCACACTCATTCATACTTTTCTCCTGAGAACCGAGAAAGCCTGGCTCCAAAGAGTCTCAGATTCTCATGATGAGTAGAGATCTTAGACATGGCTTGTTCAACGACAGGGGTCACGTGCCTCGGTCAAGACGATCAATTTGCCTTGTCAAGAAATACCAAAATAATCATCTGGCTTATTACGAAAGCATCTCCAGGCTCCAGGGGAAGTGGACGGGGTCCGGCAGCCTGCACAGGATCTGGATGTGGCGAGGCAGGGAGTCGGGGCGGTGGGAGGAGGGCGGCTCGGTCGCTTGCCTGCTCACTGGTGGAGGTGGGCCCGGTCGGGGCGCTTGATGTGGATCCACCGCACGCTCTCGATCTGCTCCCGCTGCCGTTCCTCGTCCTCCTACGGTGGTGGGAGCGCCCCGCTGCCCCGCCTGTGGCCTCCAGGAGCGCATTGTCAGGTCCCCGGCCGTCCTGGGCCTCATACAGCAAAATGTTCAGGGTTTCTTCATAAATCCGGGATTCGGGGAACGCCACCTTGGGCTGTTTCTTCTCAGTGGCGTAGACGATGGAGGTACAACAGACTTCAGCAATCTTGCGGACCTGGCCATAAAAGGACCAGCAGCAGATTTCATCCACAATGACATCCTTTATGAATAGGACCCTTCCGTGAAAGCGCAGAGACAGCTTATCAAACGGTTCAGTGTTTTTCAACATATTGTCGTCAGAACTGCTGGTAGACGAGTATTTGTTGTTACTTCTGTTGTGGAGCTACTTCACGGCTGGCTGATTTGAAGTCGTTGTAAGATTCTGTTCTTCCTTGGATGGGGTGATCACAGGAACCTTGCAGAAAGGCTCATAAGGATCTTTGTTCTGTTGTGGGGCTGCCTGGCACTCTTCCACCAGGCCTTGGACCAGGTAGTACTTGGCTTCTGCTAGCAGCTCCTCCATCTCCTGGCGGCTCTAGGGTAAAGGCACCGCCCAGTCTCGAAGGTAGTTGAGTATTTTACCAAACTGCTTCCCACAGCGGTCAGTGAGGATCCAGCCTTCACTGTCGGTGAGTACGTCCCTGGGCCCGCTGAACACGGCCTTCAGCACGATGTCCTGCTTGGTCAGTGTCTGCATGGTGGTATAGTAGAGGGCTCCACCCAAGTTCAGCTTCACGTATTTGGAGCTGGGGCTTGTGCCCTTGAAGGAAGTGGTAGGAGTGGCAGCTGCTGGCACCACTGAACTCACCACACTTTCTCCTGACATCTCTTCCATGAAAAGTCGGAGGACACCAGAGTCTCCAAATCTCGACTCTTTTTTTTTTTTTTTTTTTTTTTTTGAGATGGAGTCTGATTCTGTTACCGAGGCAGGCTGGAGTGCAGTGGCACGATGTCAGCTCACTGCAACCTCCGCCTCCCAGGTTTAAGAGATTCTCCTGCCTCAGCCTCCCGAGTAGCTGGGATTTTAGGCACCCTCCACCATGCCTGGCTAATTTTTTTTGTATTTTTAGTAGAGACGGGGTTTCACCACATTGGTCGGGCTGATCTTGAACTCCTGACCTCAAGTGATCCACCCACTTTGACCTCCCAAAGTGCTGTGCTGGGATTATAAGCGTGAGCCACTGCACTCGGCCTTTTTTTGTTTGTTTTTTGAGATGGAATTTTACTCTGTCGCCCAGGTTAGAGTTTAGATTCGCAGTCTGGGCTAACTGCAACCTCCGCCATTCTCGTGCTTCAGTCTACCAAGTTCAAGCCATTCTCCTGCCTCAGCCTCCCGAGTGGCTATGATTGCAGGAGTGCATCACCACATCTGTCTAATGTTTTATTTTTAGTAGAGACAGGATTTCACCATGCTGGCCAGGCTGGTCTCGAACTCCTGACCTCATGTGATTCACCCGCCTCAGCCTCCCAAAGTGCTGGGACTAAAGGCATGAGCCACCATGCCCGGCTTTGATTTCTGTTTTTCAAATACTTTTTGAGATTTGTTTTGTGGCCTAACGTGGGCTCTCCTGGAGAATGTTTTCCGAGCTGATGAGGAGAATGTGTGTCCACAGTTGGTTGATGAAATGTCCTGTACTTATCTGCCAGGTCCATTTGGTCTACATTGGAGTTTAAAATCTGATATATCTTTGTTGATTTTCTGCCTAGAGAATGTGTCCATTGCTGAAGGGGGTGTTGAAGTCCCATCTGGTATTTTCTTGGGGCCTACCTCTGTCCTCAGGTTGAATAACACTTACTTTAGTAACTGGTGCTCCTGTGCCAGGTGCATTTATGTTTACAGTTGTTCTACCTTCTTGCTGAATTGATCTTTGTATTATTTTGTAATGGCCTTTGTTGCCTATTTTTGTGTTTTTTTGGCTTAAGGTCTATTTGTGTGTCTTAAGTATAGCTATATCTGCACACTTTGGGTGACTCCTTTCATTTTTATCATCTTCATTGAATCTCACCTCTTCACATTTATCAAAATACCTACTTTTGAGCCATGACTCCCATTATTTGACTCTTCAGATCCAACATATGATCAAGTCTTCCTTTATATATGTTCTGTGAAGTATCCAAAACAGGCTTCCTCACAAGAAACTCTAGGAGGGAAACATAAATCAACGTGTTCAAAAATGAAGTTACGGAGAAAACAGTGTGTCTTTGTGGTTAAGGAGATTTATCATTTTGAAGTGCCATGGACAAAATAATGCAATTTTTATGTGTCATAAATATTAATATTATAGACTACTTTTACAATGTTACATGTTAAACATTAAATAGTAAAATACTAGTCTAATAAATGTGTTTTTGATTGGTAACTTATTTCCTACACCTCTTTCTTGAATTTCAAATTATATTCCAGTATCTTTTGTTTGTTTGACTTTCACCTTATGTATTACTGAGATTATGAATTAAAGAAACATTTTGAACAGTTCTGCTGGTATAGTTGACTAAATGTTAGAGTGTGAAAGTGATTTGCAAAGCCAAAGATAAATGTGTCTGTAGTAACAAAGAGAACGGGTGCATGCGCACATTCTTTTTTTTGTTTGTTTTGAGACAGGGTCTCACTGTGTCCCCCAGGCTGGACTGCAGTGGTGCAATTTCAGCTCACTGCAACCTCCACCTCCCGGGTTCAAGGGATTCTCCTGTCTCAGCTTCCCGAATAGCTAGAATTACGGGCGCACACCACCACGCCTGACTAATTTTTGTATTTTTAGTAGAGGTGGGGTTTCACCATGTTGGCCAGGCTGGTCTCGAACTCCTGACCTCAAATGAGCCACCCACCTCAGCTTCCAAAGTGCTGGGATTACAGCCGTGAACCACTGCGCCTGGCCTCATGAGCACATTCTGAAAGGGGAAAGGTGTGTGCTGTGATCACCAGCATAGGAAGGATTTGTCCACTCTTTCCTCCATCTGTGCTCACCTTGGTCATCAGCAGCTTCCGGGTCTCTAGAGAGTGAAGTTTGCCTAAGGTAGTGTTTGACACAGCCAGTCACTTTGTCCACCCTTCATTGTCTTTCTGGCTTTCCACAGTGCTGCATTCATCCAGTGTTCCTACCACACAGCTGATCACTCTTGATGGTGGTATTTTTTGGTGGCCACGAATACTCTTTTCCAGAGTCATATTCTTGCGCCACAGATACTGGGACGTGGATGTAAGCTTTTCCATCAGGAAAGAACATTCAAGACACTGGTGCAGTGGCTCCATCGCATTCTTTGTTAACTTTGCTGGAACTTAGTTTTTCAAGCATGTGATCACATGCAAGCCTCTTACCAGCCCAGACCAGCAGCCCTGCCCTGCAGCTGGGGGGTCTTGGTGAGGTGAAAGCCACTGAGAAGGCACGGGGTTGGGGGAGGAGGAGGGCAGCTCAGCCCTCTGTGGACTTGTGGCAGGTCAGGCAGCCTTGGTGGGTAAAGAGAAGCCCAAACATGCCCATGACTGAGCAAGAATCTATTATTCATCCATCCCTGTTTCCTATGCCCTGCCTGGGCACCGACACGACGGTCCCTGGTCCTGGGCACACCATGGGGAGCTGCACTGGGGGCACTCCAGAGGGCATGGCTTGGGGCAGCACCGCCTGGACTGAGGTCTGAAGCCCTTCACACTCCCATAAATGACCAAAGACTCAGAGGTTTTCTTCAGGTGGGTTGTAGCTAGGATTGTTACTACATGAGAAACTAGAGCTGGGGAGGGAATGGGGGTTGGTCAGGGGTCCAAAGTTTCAGGGGGGAGAAGTGTGCTCTGAGGACCGAGGGCAGGGCACGGTGACCACAGTTGATGATACTTCATTGTATACTTGAAAATTGCAAAGAACAGAGATCCTAAGGGGTCTCACCACAAAAAAATTATACGTATATGATGTGATGGGAATATTAACTAGTTGGGTTAAATTTTTTTTCAGTGTATACGTGTATCAACTAAAGTTGATGTATACATCACCTTGCTGTCAACTAAAAAGTATCTGAGACAGGTGTCAACCAATTTAGAAGTTTATTTTTGCCAAGGTTAAGGGTCATGACCCTTGATACAGCCTCAGGAGGTCCTGTGAACATGCACTCAAGGTAGTTGGGTTACTGGTTGATTTTGTACATTTTAGGGAGACCAAAGTGACAGGCAAAGACAAATCTATACATGTAAGGTGTACGTTCATTTGGCCCAGAAAGTCAGGACATCGTGGAGCAGGGACTTCCAGGTCACAGGTAGTTTCAGAAATGTCACAATTGGCAATTTGTTGAAAGGGTTAAGCGCTGCCTGAAGTTTAAAATCAGCTTCAATTAATGTGGTGGGGGTGGGACGGCCAGGCACAGTGGCTCAGGCCTGTAATCCCAGCACTTTGGGAGGCTGAGGAGGGCGGATTACGAGGTCAGGAATTTGAGACCAGCCTGATCAACATGGTGAAACCCCAGCTCTACTAAAAATACAAAAATTAGCCCAGTGTGGTGGTGCACGCCTGTAATCCCAGCTACTCAGGAGGCTGAGGCAGGAGAATCACTTGAACTCGGGAGGTGGAGGTTGCAGTGAGCCGAAATCAAGTGAGCATTGCACTCCAGCCTGGGCAACAGAGTGAGATTTTGTCTCAAAAAGATAAATAAATAAATCAGGTGGGTGGGTGCAGGTTGTGGAAGCCAAGGTTCTATTCCTGTAGATGAAGCCTCCTAGCACACTTCAGTGAGAATAAATGTGGGTGTCTCATTGGACTTGAAAGGAGCAAACCCTCCAGAAAGACATAGTAAGGGAAAGAGATTTTCTACAGAATGCTAATTTTTCCCTAAAAGACAAGTTTGCGGGGCATTTCAAAATATGCCAAAGAAATATATTTTGGGGTAAAATACTTTGATTTCCTTCTGGGCCTGCTGTCATGCGATGCTTTACCAGAGTCGGGTTGGAATTTGGTGTCTATTGCTACAATGAGTTTGTTCTGACAGTCTTAGAATCTCTACGTCAATGTCAATGCTGGTGGGTCGTACCTGAGGCCCAAAGGGAGGAGGGCAGAATGAAGCATGGCCGACCCCTCTTCCCTCATGGCCTGAACTAGTTTTTCAGGTTTCTTTAGGTCCCTTGGCTGAGAAGAGGGTCCATTCAGTCAGTTGGGGGGCTTACAGTTTAATTTTTTTTTATATTCTGAACTGTATTTGATCACTTATACCTTCATAAAGCTGGGGAAAAGAGAATTAAAAGGAAGTATGACTATCGACAACAGAAAGAAATTGAAGCTGAGAAACATTTACAATATTTATTAATTTTTTTTTTTTTTTTTGAGACAGAGTTTCATTCTTGTTGCCCAGTCTGGGATGCAATGGCACGATCTCAGCTCACTGAAACCTCTGCCTCCCAGGTGCAAGCAATTCTCCTGCCTCAGCCTGCAGAGTAGCTGGGATTACAGGCACGCACCACCTCACCTGGCTAATTTTTTTTTTTTTTGTATTTTTAGTAGAGATGGGGTTTTACCATGTTGATCAGGCTGGTCTCGAATTCCTGACTTCAGGTGATCCACCCCCTCGGCCTCCCAAAGTGCTGGGATTACAGCCAAGAGCCAATGCGCCTGGCAATATTTATTAATTTTTAGAAAAATAACAGAAACAAGCCCATTACATGGCAACATAAATAGTATATTTTTGTGAAAACTATTTTCCAAAGCAAAAATAACTGGTGGGACAGCGGCATTGCTTTACAATTCCACCAGTCTCTGTCACGTCTGACAACACAGGCTGGAGCCAGGCCTGCCTTTAGGCTGCCGTGCCGCACAGCAGGGGCCTCTGGGAACCTGGCCCTGCTCACGAGGAGTCAGAGTGAATGAGCCAAATGATGTCTCAGTAGTATCATGGAATAGACTTGATCTCACAGAGCCCCTGAAGGGGTCTTAAAAACCCCAGGGGTCCCCGGATGGCACAATTGAGAACGACTGGTTTAATGGAGAAAAGTCTGGAGGGTACCAGGAAGTCAAGAGAGCTCTCGAGTCAGAGCTGATTCTATAACATCCGGCTGCTTTGTCCAAAGAACCAATTCAGCTCCACCCAAACACAGCTTTGAAGGAATCAGAGAGATACAGGTGTCAAAAATGCTTATGGGCCAGGTGCAGTGGCTCACGCCTGTTATCCCAGCACTTTGGGAGGCCAAAGCAGGTGGATCACCTGAGGTCAGAAGTTTGAGACCAGCCTGACCAACATGGCAAAATCCCGGCTCTACTAAAAATACAAAAGTTAGCCGGGTGTGGTGGCACCCACCTGTAATTCCAGCTACTTGAGAGGCTGAGGCAGTAGAATCCCTTGAACCCGGGAGGCAGAAGTTGCAGCAAGCCAAGATCGCGCCAACGTCTTAATTCCTCATAGTGGTTACTTCCACCCCCCAAATTTTTTTGAAATATTATATTCTCTACAAAATGAACCAGTGACCTGCCCAAACACCAACAGATACCTGGTCAAATGGAATGCACACCAGTTTACCTGGGGAGAATTATCTACTCTAGCCTCTTGATATTTTAAATATGACACAATACCATCTCCTATGATTTATTCTTCTTAAATTTAAATGGCTCCAACTGAGCCTATTGTTATCTGTGAAGATGACCATAGCTTAGCTTTTGAAAAGAGCTTTGCTCAGCTGGGCTCTGTGGCTCACACCTATAAACCCAGCACTTTGGTAGGCGAGGCAGGTAGATTGCTTGAGCCCAGGAGTTCAAGACCAGCATGGGCAACATGGCAAAACAGTATCTCTACAAAAAACAAAACAACAACAAAAATCTCTACAAAAATCAGCTGGGCATGGTGGCACACACCTGTGGTCTTAGCTACTTGGAAGGCTGAGAGGATTGCTTGAGCCTGGGAGGTTGAGGCTGCAGTGAGCTGAGACCTCACCACTACATTTCAGCCTGGGCAACAGAGAGAGACTGTGTCTCAGAAAGAAAAGTGTTTGCATTTATAAATTAAATTATTTTTCCCTTTTGGACCCATCTGGTTTATTTTTTAATTTTTTTCTAAGATTCAAACTCATACTTAGACATTTAATTTTATCCATGTGCACATAGGGACCTCTTCCGTCACTAGCAACTGGTCAGTATCACGTCAACTGCGCATTTGTTATAAATTCCCTTGTGCTGAGCAGCCAGATTGCTGCCAATACCACATTACCAGTGAGGACTTCCTCCTATATCTTTCCCTCCATCTCTGAATGAGAATGGGCTTGGTATATGGAGGGTGCATGCTTAATGTTCCTGTGCACTGAAGGATTCCCTCAAAATGGCTGACCTTGTTAATATCCCAGCTGTGAGAGCTTCTGACTCTCCACAACTAACTGGCAATTTATTCTGATTTTTTAAAATTGCAACATTAGTTGTCTGCCCAATACCACTGGTTTCATGCCTCACTCAGTAAGTACAAAGTTCTAGAACATCCACAGACACCCACAGGTTTGCCGGCCCCAGCCCTGCTAGCTGGCTGACCTCCAAACCCTCTTCCTGGCTTCCAGCTGAGGCGGCTCTGGCTGCCCCCCACCACTCCCATCTTCCTCCACTCCAAGCCCCTTTGCTTCCCAGATGGGAAGGAGGGTGAAGAAGAAAAAAGAAATGAAATAAAATGTCAAAGAGCTGGGAAAATGTTTCCCTCTTTAGTTCCCAGCATCTCTGCTATCTGTTAACCTTGAAACAGCTGCAAATGAATGTTATCCCTGCCAGCTGGAGCCTGGCACTGGGTCACAACCCCGAGTCTTCATGGACCAGTCTCCCTCCTGGAAACACCTCTGCCAACAAGCAGTTTGTTACTTTTGTCTTGTCTCTGTAAGCCCCCTCCCCTGTTGGTCCCCACTCACGCTGCATATGAATTAGCAAATCAATGAAGCCCAAAGATTGTAAGGTTGGACATTCAGCAAATGGACAATGACATAGTTCCACCTCAGTTTCCCTTTAGCGTTGTAAGCCTATAGAAGGGATGAGAAGCTGCAGCTTGGGGAGCTTGGTGAATGAGGCTGTAGCCCTACACAGCTCCCAGCTGAATAAAAAGCCACTTCCTTCCTCAGTTCGGTGTTTGAGAGGTTTGTTCCCCACCACTCCTGTTTCAATCACAATGGCAAATGTTTCATCACAATGGAACATAGGTGAAATTCACATCATCTGCCAGGTGGGGTGGCTCACACCTGTAATCCCAGCACTTTGGGAGGCCGAGGTGGGTGGATCACGAGGTCAAGAGATCGAGACCATCTTGGTCAACATGGTGAAACCCCATCTCTACTAAAAATACAAAAATTAGCTGCGCATGGTGGCACGCGCCTGTAGTCCCACCCACTCAGGAGGCTGAGACAAGAGAATTGCTTGAACCCAGGAGGTGGAGGTTGCGGTGAGCCGAGATCACACCATTGTACTCCAGCTTGGGTAACAAGAGTGAAACTCCGTCTCAAAAAAAAAAAAAAAAAAAAAGAAATTCACATCATAGTCACATATAATTTTCAACCAGACACAAAAGAGCACATACTGTAAGTTTCTGTTTATACGGTGTTTAAAAATAAATTTAAAATATGTTGATCATGATCAGAATAGGTATTTCTTGGGAGTTATTGCCTGGGAATTCGCCAAAGAGGGGCTGCCAGGGTGTTTACACCTGGGTGGTGGTAACATCATGTTTGTAAGAAGGCAACAATCTGGGCGTGTAATATATGTGCACTGTGCCACGAGGAAAGCAACCATCAAACAAAAAGTAATATAAATAATATCTTTCCATCATGCAAACTTCCATCTTTCTTGTCTCCCTCTGAGTCTATCTTACATTTTAAACAGAAACAACTCCAATCTTGTACGTATACTTCCAGATACAGAGGGAACACACTCATACTGCACTCTCTCTCTTTTTTTTGCAACGGAGTTTCGCTCTTGTTGCCCAGGCTAGAGTGCAATGGCAGTATTTCGGCTCACTGCAACCTCCACCTCCCAGGTACAGCGATTCTCCCGTCTCAGCCTCCCGAGTAGCTGGAATTACAGGTATGCGCCACCACGCCCAGCTAATTTTTATTTATTTATTTATTTATTTATTGAGATGGAGTCTTGCTCTGTCACCCAGGCTAGAGTGCAGTGATGCGATCTCAGCTCCTGCAACCTCCGCCTCGTGGGTTCAAGCTATTCTTCCACCTCAGCTTCCTGAGTAGCTGGGACTACAGACATATGCCACAACGCTGGGCTAATTTTTGTATTATTAGTAGAGACGGGGTTTTACCATATTGGCCAGGCTGGTCTTGAACTCCTGACCTCATGATCCGCCCGCCTCGGTCTCCCAAAGTGTTGGGATTACAGGCGTGAGCCACCGCACCTGGCCAATTTTGTATTTTTAGTAGAGACAGGGTTTCTCCATGTTGGTCAGGCTGGTCTTGAACTCCCGACCTCAGGTGATCTACCCACCTCAGCTCCCAAAATTGCTGGGATTACAGGCATAAGCCACTGTGCCTGGCCACACTGCTCTTTTTTAATCAGGAAAATCATGACAGCAAATTCTGTAAAAGACATTACAAGAAAGGTAAACTAAAAGCCAAATTCTGCAGAATAATATTGCCAAAATCCAACACAATATCTTAGCAATCTTGATTCCCAGGTTTTTCTAAAGGAAACACTGGGGTTTTTGATGCAGACATAAAGGTGGTGGGATGAGGATGGGCTCCCTCCTATTTGGCATGCTGCTGGGGAGAGTGGTGAGAAGAGACAGGGCCATCGGGTTAGTGGAGGACATTTGGTGACAGAGGGAAGGAGGGCCTGGGTGGTCCTCAGGGAGAGTCCTGGGTTGGGGGTTTCTAGGCTGTGGCTATGAAGGTATCGCTATAAAAGGAGATGGGACTCTGTGCACTGTCCCTACAGGGCCTAGGGATGAAATAGGAGTGTGTAGACACTGAGCTTTGGTTTGGAAGAAATGAACAAGGATAAGTCCACTCCATGCTGCTTAGTCCAGCACCACAGACAGAGGCTCAGATCAACACTAATTGAGACAGGAAGCTTTATAGACCGTGTTCATTAAGCCACTGACACGCTAGCCCAGCTGCCACTTAGTTAAAGGGCATTAACTGCTCACCCAGGGGTGGTCATGTAACAGCTAGTTTGGAATGTCACTTTCCAATACAGTTTGAGAGCCGAGAGGTCCTTTGCAGCCAACTGGTCACTGGGAGTGCAAAGCGGTGGCAGCTGACGATGGAGCTGCTGGGAAAGGAGTGTCCTGTTCTGAATCACCCTCATCCTTCAAAGGGGCTTCATTTGAGCTCAGCCATATCCTGTTGTGGGTCTAGAATGGAAAGGAAGAGACCTATGGGTCCGAGCTCTTCTCCAGGCTCAGGTGCCTTTTCCAGGGTATCAGCCCTTCTCTCATGGATGCCTTGGGTCAGGACGTCTTGAGAAAGAGAAGGGATCTCATGTTTTGGGGTCCACAGCATGATTTGGAGGTCTCAGGTACTATGTCCCCAAGGCCTCAGGTACATTCCTGCCCTAAATCCATCACGTGACACTGCTGTGACTGGACTGTCACATGGTCCTCTAAACAGCAACCCCCTCAACTGTAAAGTGTAGGCCACAACTCCTCCTATGCCCACCCACAGGGCTGAGAGGGGATCACGGGAGATGATAGCAGGTATTCGCCATGGGCTATAAAGCCTCTCACACAGGCAAATGGCAAAAAGCCAACCCCCATCCTCCCCTGCCCTGAAGCAGCCAAAGTCCCCTCTCTGGTTACCTGCTAACAAGCCCATAGCTTCTTCTTCCAGGCATTTAACTGTAGAGCATTGAAGAACCAGCCATTTTTCCTAAAGCTTTAACTCTATTAGATGATGTTCAGCCTCAAAAGGCTGACAGGTCAGCCCTATTAAAGTGTTCAGATGGGGCTGGGCGCAGTGGCTCATGCCTATAATCCCAGCACTCTGGGAGGCCAGGGCGGGCAGATCGCTTTAGGCCGGGAGTCCAAGACCAGCCAGGAGTAGAGACATGGTGAAACTCTGTCACACAAATGTCATGTGAGATGACAAAAGGTAGCTGGGCATGGTGGTGGGAGCCTGCAATCCCAGCTAGTCAGAAGGCTCAGGCAGGAGAATCCAGGAAGCGGAGGTTGTAGTGAGTCAAGATCATGCCACTGCACTCCAGCCTAGGTGAAAGAGTGAGACTCTGTCTCAAAAAATAAACAAACAAATAAATAAAGTATTCAGATGGCAGTGCAGAGAACTGGGGACTGAGGGGTTGCAGGACCTTCCTGGGTCCATGTGGCTCTAAGCGGGATTGAGTCCAGGCCCTCAGGCCCCAGCCCGCTCAATCACTCTGCTCTGCTGCCTTTCTAAATTGTCTCATCTGCATAAAGGCATTTTCCACACACTCTGTCTCTTAAATGTTTTAAGTGCACATCAAAACCCAGGATCTTCCTGAAGCCCAGCTTTGGCTCAGAGGCTCTGTCACGGAGTCCGTGAACGGCAAGATCCACCGTGTGAGCTCTGCATAAATTATGATCCATTTCCCTCTGGTCTTCTGCCAGCAAGATGTCAGCAGCTCTCTTTACTGTGAGTGCACTTCCCAGAATCTTAGCTGATGAAAAGGAGAAAAGCATTTTCCTCTTTCAAGGATCTATACAGCCCCAGTCCAGCAATAAGTCAAGAAAGGACCCGAGACCAAGCACAGGTGCAGACGGCCGACTGAAGGCACTGTGAACATTCAATGCTTATGTTGATTCAAGAATAATGATTGTAGATTTTCTCCAAAATTGCATATTTAAGACAAATCAATAAAAATGCTTAGCCATCTTGTTATTCATATAAGAACATTTTAATTTACTATTCAATCAGTAGTGTTCAACCACGTAAGTAAAGATGCATTCACAGCCCAGCTTTGGTTCACATTTAATAGTAAAGCACATCCGAAGCTCATGTTTAGACATTAACTGATGGTTAAACATTTGCTGAAATAGATCTGTCCCTAAAATATTGTTGTCAAATGACTCTTCAATTAATACACATTATTATTTAGATAAGTTTTAGATTATTAGCCAAAAAAACAGAGCTAAAGAAATAGAGCTAAAAATAGATACTAAAGTTAGCAAATGCCCCTTCCCTCTGGTTCCCCCGTAATTGATATATTAGTATGGTGCATTTGTTATCGTTAATTACACCAATATTTACACATTATTAACTAAATTTCTTATTGGCATTATGGATTACTCTGTTTTGCATTTTTAAGGTTTGTTTGTTTTCGTATTTTTAGTAGAGAGGGGATTTTGCCGTGTTGGCCAGGCTGGTCTAGAACTCCTGACCTCAGGTGATCCTGTCGTGGCCTCCCAAACTGCTGGGATTATAGACGTGAGCCACTGCACCAGGCCTGTTTTCAAGGTTTTTTTTTTAATGTCTTGCTCCACCTCGCGTGCACTGTCATGCAGAATCGTTCTGCTGCTGACAACCCCCAGTGCTTCACCTGTTACTCTTTCTCTTTTTTCCCTGGATTCCCTGAAAACAGCTGATTTTTTAAGTTGTCTCTAGAGTTTGCTTTTGTACAGTATGACACATGGTTTGAGTCACAGAGTATGTAGCGTCTTCAGGTTGAACTATTTCACTTAGCAATAGACATTAAAGATTATGCCATGTCGGTCCAGGGGCCAGCACCTTGCTCTTGAACATCCCAGCCTCCAGAACCATGAGAAAGAAACATCTGTTGTTTAAACCACTCAGTGCATGGCATTTGGGGTTGTTTGTTTTTGACACAGGGTCTCACTTTTCCCCAGGGTGGAGCACAGTGGTGTGCTCTGGGCTCACTGCAGCCTTGACTCTCCCGGCTCAAGTGATCCTCCCATCTCAGCTGGGACCACAGGCACAAACCACCATGCTGGGCTAATTTTCTTTATATTTTTGTAGAGACGGGGGTCTCACTAGGTTACCCAGGCTGGTCTCAATCTCCTGGCCTGCCTCAATCTCCAAGCAATCCACCTGCCTCGGCCTCCTGAAGTGCTGAGATCACAGGCGGGAGCCACCGCACCCATCTGGATCTGGCATTGTTCTAGCAGCTGCACTGACTCTGGCCAACTCTTCCAGAAGACACTGGTTGAAGCAGTCAGGAGGGGCGACATTCGGCTTTAAGCCATGTGAAAGGGGAAGTTTTGCTCAGCAGCAAGTTCTCTGGGGATTAAGAGTTTTATGATTGCCAGCCACAGTGAACTAGAGAGAAGGGTCTTCCGGGGAAAGACTCTGTGCTGGCTGCTGGGGCCTTTGACCACTGCTGTCCTTCTGGGATTCTGCATTCACCGAGGGAACAAAAGGCCCTGGAAACACCACACAGCATGACTTGGTCCTCATGGTCTCTTCTCTCCTGTCCTTGTAGGTGACCTCAGGAAAACAGGCTGAATTCTGAGGTCCCTGACTTGCTGATGAAAAATCCAGATGAAAAGGAAGGTGGGGCTCTCCTGCTGGCTTCAGTCTGGTGATCTGATTCCAGCTTCCTGCTAGGGATGAGCCAGGGTGGCGGAAGAAGCGGTTTTTGTAGGTAAAGAGCGACGGCCTCATTGTACAGTCCCTGGAGCAGCCGTGTCTCTCTGGGTTGGGTGGGTTTGTGTGCACGGGGCTCTGGGGGTCTGCGTGGGTGTCATGTGGTGTGACTATGAATGTGTGTGGGAGTATGTGGATGGGATTGTCTCCTCAGGAAGTGCATCCCACCTACACAGCACCTTTGCCGCTGCAGGTTCTCTAAGGCAACCCCACAGCCACCATGTGCTTTCCATACATTGATGCATTCATCACTCACTCATCACTCACCACAGCCTTGCCCAAGGCCTGGCTTTCCAGCCACACCTCAGAAAATGAGGCACAGAGAATGACCCACGCTCCCGAGCTTCTATGTAAAAAGGCTGCAGTGTGAGTGAGGGGTGTGGCACCGAGTGGAAGCTCGGGACTCCTGGGTGACCTTCGTCACTCGCTGTGGGCTCACTGGTCACCGTGCAGGGCTGATCCAGCCTCAAGCATATGCCTGGAAGTACCTGGGCATGCGGAGGTCCCAGATGCCACCCACGGTCATAAGGCGGACTCTGTGCTTGTCTATCTGTACATATATTACAGATTTTTGCCAGCCATTAGCGTGAAAAGTCCAAGTTATAGAAACAGAGTAGAAGGATGGTGTTGGAGAGCAAGAAAAATGAGGAGATAGGAGAGCAAAAGGGCACACACACATTTTCAGTTATGTGATGAGTATGATCTGGAGACCTGGTGCACGGCGCCATGACCATAGTTCATAGTGATGAACTGTACAGTTGAAATCTGTGGAGAAAGTGCACCTCGCATATTCCCACCACACACAGAAAAATGGTAGCAATGCAAAGTGATGGGTAATTAATTAGCTTGATTGCGGTCATCATGTCACATTGTATGCATATATCAAAACTTCACATTGTAAACTTTATATATATGCAACCTTTTATCTTTCAATGATGCCTCAATAAAGCCAGGGAAAATATCCTCATAAATATTGAGATTTTGTGAGCTACACACCCCAGGAACACTGACGAATTAGAATCAGCAGGACCCCTGGTGGTCAGTGGGGCCCACCATCCCTGCCGTAGCTCCCTGGTGCAGTGGGGTTAGAGCACGGGCTCCTGGCCCACGCCTGCCTCTGTAACAAACCATCTCTCCTGCCGACATGAGCAGGGGTGCCCCTGACCAAGAAGCACACAGGCGGGATAGAAACGAAGCCTGCAAGCAGAGCTACCACATGGGGAGCAGTGGGTATTTTTAAATGACCTGACTTTGTCTTTTCAATATAGCTATAACCTATTATCTTTGAGAAATAGGTTTAGTAAATACAACACAATGTTTTTCCAGGACTTAAACCCAGTCCCCAGTGTAAGATGGCTTTTCATCCATCACAAAGCGACAGAGGAGAAATGTACTGGTGACATACGCAGGTCCCTGGAGACTGAGATGGTCCAGGGAGATGTGAGGAAGGTACTGGCAATTCAGTGGCAGTTCAACATGGGCAGGAGAGGAGAGGGGACCCTATCATTGCACCACAGCATAGAGTTGGGTACATGGGACATCTGAGCATTTTCATGTTGGTTTAGGTGGCTTCCGGCTCCACAGTTGAGGATTGGGAACCTCATCCCAGTCCTGCTCCTCTTTTCCAGGCTTCTTCCAGCCAGGAGGATGACCCTGCAGCTCAGCCCAGGCAGTGACCCCTCCGTGTCCATGCACACTAGTGCTGCATCCATCTCAACTGAGTGCCCTGAGTCAGCCACAAGCAACACCACCACTGCCCTGCCAGTCACGCTGTCCTCGCAGCCTCCCTGAGAGGCCACTGGAGGAAGAGTCCCATCTGATGGCAAGGAAAAATTGCCTGTCTTTGCCATAATAGATGTGATGCTTTGTTTCATTTCATTTCAAGTTGGTTCATGCATGAAAATCTGGTAATATATATAGTGGGTGATGTATATATGCCATTTTCTGATGGAGAGGGTGTCAGTCATGAATGGCAGCCTCATCTTATAAGCACACTGTCTGGTAGAGGGCCTGCCCTCAGCACCTGTTCTTTTCTTGTGGACTAAGAATTTTCCAAATCTCAGTACTTTGGGCTGAGGCAGGCGGATCACGAGGTTAAGAGATCGAGACAATCCTGGCCAACATGGTGAAACCCCATCTCTACTAAAAAAAAAAAAAAAAAAGGTTAGTCGGGCATGGTGGTGCATGTCGGTAGTCCCAGCTACTCAGGAGGCTGAGGCAGGATAATTGCTTGAAACCGGAAAACAGAAGTTGCAGTGAGCCAGGATCACACCACTGCACTCCAACCTGACGATAGAGCAAGACTCTGTCTCAAAAAAAAAAAAAGAATTTTCCAATTGCCAATCAAACTAGACTTGGGAGACCCATCCTCCAGGGAGAGCTCCTGCACATCCAGTGGTATCCTCACACTCACTGCAGGGCCTTTGACTAGAAACAGAGTTTCTCATCAGTTTTTCTAAAGCAACCAAGAGAACAAAAGACCTTTGCCAACAGCACGCAGCAGCACCTGAGCCTCAGTTTGCTGGTCTGTGATTACGGATTATCCCAAGAGTAAGTAAAAATTGTGCTGGAATCACTCACTTGCTGAGGAAAAATCGAGGTGACGTGGCAGGTGGAACTTTCTGGCTTTGGTTGGAGAGTCTTGATTCTGGATTCCTATTGGGAGTGAGGATCAGGGAAGTGGTGATGGATAAACAGTGATGACCACGTTTTGGCAAGCAGCTGTATGTCCCTTCAGTTGGTGCAAGCCTGGTGCACGGGGTGGGGGCTCCACGTGTGGAAGCTTCCATGAGCCTGGTGCATGGGGTGGGCACTCTGCATGTGAATGCATCCCCAAGTCTGGTGCATGGGGTGGGGGCTCTACATGTGAATTCATCTACGAGCCTGGTATATGAGGTGGGGACTCCACGTGTGAATGCATCCATGAGCCTGGTACATGGGGTGGGCACTCTGCGTGTGAAAGGGTCAACGAGCCTGGTGCATGGGGCAGGCACTCCGAGTGTGAATGCATCCACGAGCCTGGTGCATGGGGCAGGCACTCCACGTGTGAACGCATCACTGTGCTCCTGAGTGTGCTGATGTAGGGGTCTCTGGATTCACATCTCCTCTAGCAGCACAACTAGTATTGTCAGTTTCTAAATGAAAAGCTCCCATCTCCATGAGTGCACACGTATGTATATATTTAACATTTATCAAATTTTACACTCCAAACGTGTGCAGTTCATGACACTCCAGACTCTGGCCCAGGACCAGGGGAGATGAGGGTGGGCTCCTGGGAACAGTGAGGCATCCTCTCCCTTCTGCTGCAGCTGCCCTCATTTTCCAGCACAGGATTTGCAGGGCCATGCTCTTCATTCTGCTTACAAGTTGCCCCCAGCTGTGCACCTCTCTAGGATCTGGGTGTGACTCACTGTTTGGCACCCCTGGAGCCTCACAGAGTGGCCAGTACTTGGGCATGTGTGCAGGAAATAGCTATTAGATGAAATATCACAGTAGGCCATTGATAGCTACTCTGGAAGGAAAGATCAGGGGCAGGGAGGTGATGTCTCCCACATCTCTTGATCCCAGTGCTGTGCTCTCTGGTGTGGCAGTCATTAGCTAGGTGTGTCTGTATTTTAATTGATTTTTAAAAATTAACAGCCAGGGCTTTTACCAGAGGGGGATCCAAGATGGCCGAAAAGGAACAGCTCTGGAGTGCAGTTCCCAGCAAGAACAATGCAGAGGGTGAGTGATCACCACATTTCCAAACAAGTTTTCACTGCCCACAGACCAGGAGATTCCCGGGCCGAAAAGCACCATGAGTTTCCAGCATGGCTGTTTCAGCCAGTACTACAGGTTGGAGCACAGAAACACACAAATCTGGGTGGCCGTTTCAACTGGTGCCTGGAATGCCTGGGAGACAGAGCTGCCCATTCAACTGAAAGGGAGGGGGCAGAGACAGGGAGCCAGGTGATCTGGCTCGGTGGGTACCATCCCCACAAACCAAGCAATCTGAAATGCTCTGGATTGAGAGTTTTGCGGTAAGCACAGCTGGACCCAGGACAGTCC
>CAUYLG010060365.1:0-13844 GCA_963573385.1 Cacajao melanocephalus | reverse complement strand
GGGGAAGGTGAGGGAGGGAAGGAGGGAGGGAAGGAGGGAGGGAGGGAAGGAAGGAGGGAAGGAGGGAGGGAGGGAAGGAGGGAGGGAAGGAGGGAGGGAGGGAAGGAGGGAGGGAGGGAGGGAGGGAAGGAGGGAGGGAGGGAGGGAGGGATGGAGGGAGAGAGGGAAGGAGGGAGAGAGGGAAGGAGAGGGCACTGCAGTGCAGGCCCCTCATTACTGCAGCAGACCAAAAAGGCAGGAGATGCCTCAGGGGCCCAAATGCCATGACCATTCCATCTGGAGCAGCCAGCGTGGAGCTTGGCCACACCCACCCTGCCACGTCCCCACTGGCTGCATCTCCCTGATTTGTATTCTTCTTATGATAGAAACATGGATACGTGTTTGTATTTCTATATGCATAGCCCTCCTTTCCATGTGGGGATACGGTATTTTATTTTTTCCAGACTCTCCTAATGCTGCCTGAACTGTGTGTCCCCAGAGACTATTTGGAGAGAGAGGCTCTAAAGAGGACTCAGCTCAAGGCCAGGCCCAAATGCAGCGTGACTGCTGTTCCTGTAATAGGAGGAGGCAGCAGGGCGTGCGCGCAGCTGTGAGCACAGGGAGAACACAGCGAGGGGACAGCCTCAGGAGGACCCGTCCCTGCCCACACCTCGGTGTCAGACTTCCGGAATTGCGAGGTCATACATTCCTGCTGGTGAAATCACCCGGTCTGTGGTCTGTTGCCTCTGGTCTGTGGTCTGTTGCCTCGGCAGCCTGAGCTGACGAATACACTTAACAACGTGCATTCTCGTGACTCTGGCTGGAGGGAGCAGCTCACAGGCTGTAGTGACAGAAACCAGGGTGCAGGCAGAAGCAGTGGGTGGCAGGACAGGCACCTCACCTTGCAACTTACGCCCATGCACGGGTTCCACATCCCCCGGAGACAGAAATCAAGCTCACCGGCTGCGCACCCTGACACTAGCCTCTCAACCACGCCCTTCCAGAGGCTTTTATCAGTGCGGACTTCAAAACAGAGGCAAGAAGAAAGGCTGGTTGGGGAAGTCGGCCTGTGCCACTGAGGAGCACATCCAGGAGCGGGGGTCCGGGTCTCTGGCCCTGGGGGCTGGAGTGGGGTTGCCATCCACCTCGCCCAGCGGCAGGGTGTGCCCTCAGAAGAGACAGAGTCCGACAGTGACCAACTTTGAGTTCAAGAAGCTGGGGGGACTGGGCCGGTGGGCTCTCGGGAGAGGTCTGCAGCTTTGAAGACAAAGGCAGATGGAGACAGAAATATCTGGGGGCCATAAGCACAGAGGTGACAGCCTCCCCCACTGTGGACGTCATCCACAAGAGCACCAAGGAGGGCTGCGGGGAGAAGCAGAGCTGAGGACTGAGCACAGGCCAGGCAGGCAGGGTCGCACCCAGGCAGAGAAGCCGGTGGAGTGCGGGGGCGGAGAGGCGCCACGCAGCAGTGGCGTGGGCCAAGGCGGACTACAGGGGGCAAGGTGGGCACAGGGTTCCTGGGCGCCTGTCCCCCCCCACCGGCAGCCACAGGTCTGCCTCCACACCTCGGCCTTCACCTCCCATGGCCGAGTAAACACGGCTGGAAGGACACCTTGAATGTGTGCATGGCATCTCCGCAGTTTTACTCCATTTTTGGAGACAGAACTTTCAATGGCACATCCATGAAGATAGAAGGTCCTCTTGTTCATCACTCAGCACATTTTTTTTTTTTTTTGAGATGGAGTCTCACTCTGCCGCCCAGGCTGGAGTGCAGTGGCATGCCCTCAGCTCACTGCCACCTCCACCTCCAGGGTTCAAGCGATTCTCCTGCCTCAGCCTCCTGAGTAGCTGGGACTATAGGCACATGCCACCACGCCCGGCTTAATTTTGTATTTTTAGGAGAGATGGGGTTTCACCATGTTGGCCAGGCTGGTCTCCATCTCTTGACCTTGTGATCTGCCCGCCTTGGCCTCCCAAAGTGCTGGGATTACAGGTGTGAGCCACCGCGCCCAGCCTCTCAAGCACATTCATGCCCAGCTCTAGCGAGACAGTGTAGTGTTTTGAAGGACAGAACTGGTCTTCAGAGGTGAATCCCCCTACAAAGGCCACAGAGGACGAAGGGCTTGGGACAGGTCTTGAGGTCACAGCAGCAGTAGCTCTAGATGCTAAATTCCTCGTAGCATTAAGACATCATCACCATCTTAATGGTAACAACAACATTAAAACATCAGCGAAGCTGTGCTAGACGTCCTATTACGATCCAGGTCCACACAAAATGTTTCACGGTCTCTATGTCAGCGAGCCCTCCCGCGATCCTGACAGTATGTTCCCACTCACAGACGTGGAAGCCACACATGGAGCAACTGCTCCCCCCAAAGTCACACAAACCTGGGTGAGTCCAGGGTCTGGGAAGCCTTCGATTTGGTTTTGAAAGCACACCTGATCCGGTAGCCTAAAGGAGGAATATCACAGGAAGACTGTAAAATGCTGAGAAAAAAAAAATTCTTCCATTTTTCCCTTTTAAATTATGCAGTTCAGAGACGAATGTGGTCTGAGATAAAATATCACTATCCTGGAGAAAGGGTGGGGGGCATGGGGGCTCACGTCTATAATCCTGGCACTTTGGGAGGTTGAGCTGGGAGGATCATTTGAGCCCAGGAGTTCGAGACCAGCCTGAGCAACATAGTGAGACCCCATCTCTCAAAAAAAAAATACAAGAATGAGTTAGGCGTGTTGGCACAGCTTGGTCTGAGCTCCTCAGTTGGCTGAGGGTGGAGAGTCACTTGAGCCTGGGAAAGTTGAGGTGGCAGTAAGCCCTGATTGCGCCACTGCAGTCCAGCCTGGGTGACAGGGCAAGACTCCTCAAAGAAAAGAAAAAGGTGGGAGGAAAGGCAGACAGTTCCAGATGTGTGCACCGTTTGACAGAGACATGGCGTAACACGGTTCAGTCCATTTGCCAAAACCACTGCCTATCTGCAAACAACGGGAGAGGGCTTGTCCACGATCAGGAGTCACCAAACTGTGGTTCTTGCTACAGACTGAGAAGTGCCCCCACATCGGCCTTAGTAGATTGACAGGTGAGCTCCTCCCTCACTGGGGCCACCTGCAGCCGGGACCATCTGAGCTGTGGCTACAGAAGGACACTGCCCTCCCCGGAGCTCACCTTGGGGACATTCCTCTGGGCTAAACAAGCCGCTGAGACAGTTTCCACTAGGGCAGGGGAGCTGCTTATTCTCCTGGCTTCCGGCTGATTTGCTGGCTTTGAGAGGAGCCCCCAGTGTGGGCAGGGCACACCTGACACTTGAGGGGACCCAGCTGGGCCGCCTGACAGGTTCCTTCTGCACAAAGCCGCCCTTTCTCACAAAACCCCTCCTGCAGGAAACATGCAGGAGCAGCACCAAACAGCTGGCTTTGGAAGGATCAGTAATTAACGAGGCTGTGTCACATCTGGTCGCTGCTTTCATTTAGGGTCACAAAGCCACGGTGCACACAGTCCCAAGTGCGCTGATGACTCAGCTCCACTAAGAGCGGGCGTCAGCCCAGAAGCCTGGATTCCAAGTGCGTGGGTTCCTCACATGCAAAACGGGGGTCTGCAGTACGGCTGCAGTGTCCCCCAGCAGGCACTGACCCGTTTCCCCAGAGCCCCCGCCCCGTCCCGTCCCACCGGCTTTACACTCGTCAGCTGTCAACTGTCAACAGTGACTGTTCAATTGAGAGGCTGTGGTCACTATTTTGACTTCACATCTCCTGTTTTCTTTTTGAACATGGTTTTTCGTCACTATTATTCTTGAAGTGTTTGATTTTGACTAATAAAACCAGAAACAGTACAAATGAGCAGTGCGTTACATCTGACATTTAATTTGTGGTTTGGAATTAAAACAGGAGCTATTATTTTGATTTTTTTTATTAGAAAGATGGTAAAATTGCTCACAGGATTTCTGTGTAATGGGGAACACGGATGGTACTGCGTGAGGTGTGGCAGTATATAAAATATGATTATGTGTTTAGTATCATTCTATAATAACTCACTGGCACAGAACAATTAATCCCTATAAAGAGATAGCTCCAATTAAACCTGTGTTACATCTGACTCAACCTAGAAAAATCTGGATGCGTTGTGCCTTTTAGATGAAACAGGTAATGTGTTATTTTGTGGGGTTTTTTGTTTGTTTGTGTGACAGGGTCTTCATCCGTCATTCAGGTTGCAGTGCAGGGGTGTGATCATAGCTCACTGCAGCCTCAAACTCCTGGGCTGAAGGGATCCTCCCTCCTCAGCCTACCAAGTAGCTGGGTCTATAGGTGTGCACCACGCCTAGCTAACTTGGTTTTTATTTTTTGTAGAGATGGGGTCTCACCATGTTGCCCAGATTGGTCTTGAACTCCTGGGCTCAAATAGTCCTCCTGACTCAGCCTCCAAAAGTCCCGGGATCATAACAGCGAGCCCCCACGCCTGGCCAGAAACATTTCTTAAGAAAGACACGTCAATGAACCTACATGCAGACCGAGTAGACTGAGACCTCCCAAGTGAGGTCAGCTTGGGGGACTCCTTCGGCCAACTAACGGGAGAAGCGCGTAACACTTAAACAAACAGCAAATGTGAAACCAGGACATGGCGAGGTGAGCCCTGGGAGGATCACCACGAGAGAGCCAAGAATCCTGTGAAATCATCAGCAGTGCCAAGGCCCAACGCCTTGGGAATAGGAAAAGCCTTCATGGAATTTATTTTTCAGATGGTGGACAAAAAAAAGAAGTGTGCTTGTGTGTGCGTGCGTGTGTGTGTGTGTGTGTGTGAGAGAGAGAGAGAGAGAGAGAGAGAGAGAAAGACAGAGAGAAAATAATTTTACATCACTTTAAAAAGACCAAACAAGACTCTAAAATTACCCCCAGATTTAATATACAGAGAAGTAGAAAGCCCAGAATGCCAGAAACAGTAGCTTTAAAGGGTTCTCAGCCATCGGTGCTGTTGAGATTTGGGGCTGGATATCCTTGGCAGTGGACAGCTCTGGGCTCTGCAATTCACTGAGCGACGTCCCGGCCTCCCTTACAGACCCCAGGAGGGCCCCCTCCCCACAAGTTGTGACGACCTAAAATGGCTCCAGACATTGCCAAATGCCTCCTGGGGGGCAAAGTCACCCCCGGTTGAGAAATGCTGCTTTAAAACACCCAGGACAAACATTCTGGAAAATGGATTATTAAGTAAATGTCTACAGAACCAACGTATTTCTAAAATCACGAAGGTGAGACTCGGCACTGAAACAGCAATGGCAGAATCCGCAGTGGGGACGTGAGCCAAGCGTGTTGCATAACGCCCAGAAAGCGTCTTCCTTCCACCACAAACTGAGACATCTGCTCCTTCAGGGAGACGTGCTGGTGGATTCTGCATCTCATACTAAAAGTGAGAGGCAGTGAGGAATGAGAGTTGGAGTGCTTTTTCTGGAGTGAATCTTCTGATAGCAAAATTGCAAAAATACAGTAGTGTTACACTATGTGCACAGAATGTATTTTCTGAGATACTTTGTATTCTGTATGTCTCCTCAAGGTGACATGAGCTCAAAGCCATGTCCTGGATGTGTGGAAGCACGTGTGCATGGCGCAGACTGCTCAAACAAGTCGAGTTGAATGGAAAATCCTGGTCGCTCTGCGGCGAAGTTGGAAAGGGCTGAAGGTTGCCCCAGCAGAGCTTACCCCAGAAGGCAAGGCCTCTGGTCTCTTTAGAATGAAGAAAGGATGCACAGAAAGTAGCACACTATGTTATGCTCACGTCACACAATTACTCACCACAACGCAACCCCGAACACCCAGATGAAATCCATTTTCCCCAGAAAACACTAGTTTACAAAAGCAAAATGATCCCTAACAACAAGATCCCTTACAAACCTCTTAGTAAGTTTTAACGTGAAACATTTTTTCCTACAAATCATTTCTGCTGTGGTCTTTTCTGGAAATAACGGTACGTTCTCAAAGTATCTCAGTAGACATCAAGACATCTCAATAATACTGCCCACTAGTAACGTATGTCAAACGCTCTGGGGCACTTCTAGAGTTTTCAGGGTAATTTCTTATGCGTTAATTCATTCATTGGTATGACATTCCCAGAAAATGGGCAGAAGCTGTGTGCTCCTTATTCCTATGGAGAAGTTTTGCGTTTTAAGTATTTTTTCCTAAGAGGTTGTAACAATTCACACTCCTCCATCAGTATCTAAAAGTCCTCAGGCCCTCCTTTCTGCAAAACCAGCTGTTTTCTTCTGTCTTTTTAAAACCTCCCTGCAAGTCTTTTTTTTTTTTTTTTTTTTCTTTTAAAGACAGGGTCTCACTCTGTTGCCCAGGCTGGAGTGCAATGGCACAATCTCGACTCGCTGCAACCTCTGCCTCCCGGGTTCAAGCGCTTCTCCTGCCTCAGTCTCCCTAGCAGCTGGGACGATAGGCGCCCGCCATCACCCCCGGCTAGGGCAGGATACCTAAATTTTTTCACCATGCATCTCCTTGCCTCCCAGACCACTTGGCAGGCTCCTCTGTGAATTCACTCTGCATGTTTCCTTCTCAATCTTTGTTTCTTATTCACTTATTTAGTTAGGGACAGGGTCTCATTCTGCTGCCCAGGCTGGAGGGCAGTGGCACAATCATAGCTCACTGTAGCCTCTACCTCCTGGGCTCAAGCGATCCTCCCACCGTGGCCTCCATAGAGTAGCTGGGACTGTGAGCATGTACCACTGTGCCCAACAGTTTTTTAACTTTGTTGTAGAGACGGAACGTTTGGTATGCTGCCCAGGGTGGTCTCAAACTCCTGGGTTCCAGCGATTCTCCCACCTCAGTCTCCTGAAACACTGTGAATGCAGGTGTGAGCCACTGTGCCTGGCCCAGGGCGGTCTCAAACTCCTGGGTTCCAGCGATTCTCCTGCCTCAGTTTCCCAAAACACTGACTGCAGGTGTGACCCACTGTGTCTGGCTGCCCTAATTTTTCTATTGTATTCTTTCCTCCCATCTTGACAGCAAAACCCATAAGAGCACTCACACTGAAAATACTAACCCCTTTTCTGTCTTTTGCCTTGCAAATATTTTTCTTTAAGAGCCACAGATTGTTGTTTTTTAAATTTCTAGTTGTGCCATACTTTTGTTATACAATCCTTTTAGATTTTTATAGAGTTAAATATATCTGACCTTTCTGGGCCTGGCTAAGACAGCCGCCTACGTCCCTGGATTATACATGTTGTTTCCAAGTATTGCTTGTTTGTTTTTTGTGGGAGAAGTACAGAGTAGTTTTTTTTTAAACAAAACAAAAAATATTTAAATGATCAAACCAAGTGATACTCATTTTCCTGTGTTGCAACCTGAGCGTTCAACGCTGTTTCTTCCAGACAGCAATTGTGTCAATATTGCGAACTAGTTCTTTTCCCACGGAACCTACATGCCCACTCTGTTATAGATGACATCATTTGATTTGGGTTTATTAGGTTCTAGTAATCTACTTGTCCTCTGTCATGTCAACCTCACATACCATGATAGTACCGTATGTTGGATCAACGCCACCACCAGCCTCAGCTGCGAGGAGTCTTCATGTAAAATAACAAAGGTACTCACTCTGGGTGGAAGACGCCCAGAGGCAGGGCAGTGGGGCAGCACACGGGGGAGGTCCTGCTCTGCTCTCTGCAAAGAGAGGACCCCCCAGCGCTCCCCTTCTCCAGCCAGCCTGAGGTCCCATAGCCACCGGAAGGGCTCAGGCAGGACGCCCCAAAGCCTCAACAAACACCCATGCAGGTCATTTGTCACAGAAAAAGGGGCCAACCCCAAACGCATGTGGGTAACAGATGTTGCATGTAATTAAATAACCCTGCAAACGCTCCTGGGGTGTTAGATGGCCGACTGCAGCCTGTATGTGGATATCCAATCCCAAACCCCCAAGCACTGGCCTGGGGAGGGGGAGGCCCGAGTTTAGAATTCAGATCTTAGAGCATGAAGCGCACACGCTGCATCAGGCGCCTCCAGAGTGTTGATTGGCCTCCCGGAGCCTTGTTTGGAGTTTTGATTTTGCTGCTTTGGGGTCCTCTCCCCTGCCAGGGCAGGGGTCTCCTTGCTGACATCATCTTCACCTGCAACCCCAATTTCAATATCTGGTAATAAAAACGTTACTCCTTTTCAATCTTATTTTTAAAACCGTCTTGGCTATTTGGAGGCATC
Organism: Cacajao melanocephalus; assembly: GCA_963573385.1. Classification (NCBI taxonomy): domain Eukaryota; kingdom Metazoa; phylum Chordata; class Mammalia; order Primates; family Pitheciidae; genus Cacajao; species Cacajao melanocephalus. The sequence goes on along the minus strand of CAUYLG010060365.1, from coordinate 5,690 downwards.
ATAAACTTTAAGGCCATTTTATTCAATTCCAAGAGAAGCCTCCAGATAGAAATGCATGCTGCTCTTGGGAGAACGTGCGCTGCAATCACACCTGCTCTTCCCGTCCCGCCCAGGGTGCTGGGAGATGCTGCACCGCCTCGCGCGCGCTTACACCCTTTAAAAAGATGCTGCTGCTTTCTTCATGAAGGTCCCGAGCCTCTTGTTAAGTTTATTCCTGAGTACTGTGCAGTTTTTGTTCCTATTTTTGTAGACCACCTTCTCCACTTCCCCTTCTAAGTACTCACTGTGCTCCCCGAGTGATTACAAGTAATTCTCTGTAAGAGGCCACAGGTCTTCCCTAGCAGCTCCACTTCGCTGGGTGTAAGTTCTCTTTGTTCAAACCACCTTCCACTCCCTGACTGCCAGGACCCTGCAGAGGAATGGTTTCTATTTTGGTTAGCACAGCACACTTGGGTCAGCTTTCTAAAGTGATGGCAGGTCCCTTTCTTAGAAAAGGTGAAGTGGCCTCCCAAGAGTGGTGAGCACAGAGCTTCCCCAAAACCTTCCTCAGGAGCAAGGGAAGATCAGGCTGGGGAACCAAGGTATCCAGTTGCCTTTGCATGCACGATTGACCCCCTTTCCACTGGAGGCCCCCAGCCCTCTGTAAGCCCAAGCTTTCTCCAAGATGCTCTGCTCTGTGGGACCCACCCCAGGGTTCTTCGACACCGCACCAGTGCTGTCCAGGGACCCAGGGAACCCAGGTCCTGCCCCAGATGCCCAGTGGTACAGCAGCTACCTCATTCAGGATGTGTATCAGAGGGAGAGAATGGTTTGGTCCAGAACACCATTTCCCCAGAGCCCCCGATTTCTCTAAATCAGAATTCCAAAGGTGAAAACGCTTCACTGATAAGGGCCTTCCCTCTCATTTTTCATTATGAGGGTATTAAAAGCTGGACAGGCAGATTGATTTTCTCACTCACTGAGGATGGCAGCCTGAGTCACAGTCCTCAGATATGACCCATCAGTCCCTGACCACCATCACCCTGCCCAGAGGCTGGCTTCTTCCTACCACGCAGAATCAGAAACCACAAACGCAACCTCTTTATTAAATAAATAAATAAATAAATAAAAGGGGGCCAAAAAACCTCCAGAAATATCTCCAAAAAATATCATAACATTTCTCCCTAACATATTTACTGCAAATATCCCTAAATTGTAACAGGCTACAGAGTAGGAGCAGTAAAGCACCTTAAGCAAACAAATACTGCCCCGTCTTGGAAGACCGAGCCCTGGGAATAGAGGGGACTTTAACGTACGTATCAAGATATACTATGGAGACATGATTGCCTTGAGCACAGTGTGCAGGGACCTAAGACACCTTCATGAATCACGGCTTGGAAGCCAACATCCATTTTCCCAGTCAAGCATCAATAGCAGCAGTACCCTCAGGAAACTGACTTCGCTGGTCACATTCCGAGAATGGATAACAAGGCTGGAACGCAGAATGAACCACCAACCGAGTTTTCCTCCTTAAGTAAAATACGGTGAGAAGGGCCATGCCAATGGTCACCTTCTCTGGAGGACACACACGCGGATTCCACAAGGGCCACGGCAGAGTCACTGTCGCCCGCCGGTCTTGGCAGTGTCCCTGGGAGGTGTGCCATTCCCATGTTCAGGATGAAGATACTGAGGATAGAGGGGGTTGGGTCAGCGCCTGAAGACTCACAGCTTGAAGTCAGAACAGCAGCTCCAAGGAAGGCCCCAAACTCAACTGGCTCAGGAGCCCCAATTTTAGATTATTTGGGAGGCAGGGAGTGCTGAGAAACAGGCATTGCTAAATCACAGAGGTTCTCTCCTATTTTTATTTAGGCAAAAAAATGTTTTTCTTTGGGAAAATTGTGTACTTTATGACTAGTTATATCCCAGGTATCTTATGTGACCACACAGCAATAAGCAGTGCCCCCTCCTGAGGGGTGAATTGGCGAGGGCATCCCACCTTCTCAGCCCGAACCACAGCCGCACAGCCCAGCCCACCTGAGCCTGGGGGCACCCAGGACACCACCATCCATGTGACTGTGACACAGGCCCACCGAGGGAAGGCCTGTGCCAACATGGCACCTCCAGCCCGATGTTCAACGCCTAATTAATGGTGACCTTGGGCTTTCCCTGCCACCTGCTGAGAAGAGAAAGCGATAGCCTCTTCCCTACATTCTGCCCAATGATTCGAGACTGAAGACCCTTCCCGTTGTAAACAAACAAAAACTGTCGTAACGTTTTTAGATTTCTGATGAGGGGGATAGCAACCTAATGCCATGTGTTATGACCCTTACACTTACCAGCAAAAGAACCTCATTTCCCAAAGTGTATCAGGCAGGTATTAGCACCAAGACATCTGTCCAGAAGTATTTCTTTAGATATCATTTTATTCCTTCACTCCGCAGTCCTGTGTAATAATACACACTGGGAGAATTCTGACGAGTGCTATAGTGTGGATATTTGTCCCTTCCACACCTCTATGGAAGACCCATCCCCAGGGTTGGAGGTGGGGCCTTATGGGAGGTGTTTGGGTCATGAGGTGGATCCCCCATGAATAGATGCCTGCCCTGGGGGTGTAGGGGATGTGAGTTCTGGCTCTATCAGTTCCTGTGAGAGCTGATTGTTAGACAAAGCCTGGCACCCTCCTCCTCACCCCTTTGATTCTGCTCCACTCTCCCTTCCTCTATGTGTGGAAGCAGCTTGAGGCCCTCACCAGACGTAGATGCTGCCACCATGCTTCCTGTACAGCCTGCAGAACTGTGAGCCAAATAAACCTCTTTTCTTCGTAAATTACCCAGCCTCAAATACTCCTTTATAGCCACACAAAGCGAACAAAGACAATGTGTAAAAATAGTTTGTTTCAGGGCTAGATGTGGTGGCTCACACCTGTAATCCCAGCACTTTGGGAGGCCAAGATAGGAGGACGGCTTGAGCCCAGGAGTTCAAGACTAGCCTGAGCTCTACAAAAAACAAAAACAAAATTAGCCAGGTGTGGTGATGCACACCTGTGGTCCCAGCTACTTGGGAGGCTGAGGCAGGAGGATTGCTTCAGCCCGGGAGGTTGAGGCTGCAGTGAGCCACAACAGTACCATTGCACTTCAGCCTGAGCGAAAGAGCAAGACTCTATCTTGAAAAAAGTAGTTTGTTTCAGAGGTCATAAATATGAGCGGGGCACTGGCCTCTTTCTTGCACACTGCCATGGTCTGGTTATGCACACTGGAGTTAGAGGAGAAGCCTCTGTTCATGTACAAACGTGGTACTTATGAGTCACCGGGGGCTGTTAGCCCACCACCACGTGGCTTCTTCTCTCCCACACTGGGGGACCTTCTTTCATCATCATGGACCCTCCACAGGTGACCCTTATGGTCAGGCAGGCATCCAGAGTGTGGTCAGAGCCACATGTGTCCTGGGCATGTGCCACCTGCCTGGAAACTGCCTGACATCCCTCTGGGATGGGCGAACTAGGTCACAGGACACTGTGACACTGGACAGGAGGTGGTGACAGCAGTAATTGGAGCTGGCATTTAGAGGCCTTCCTCCTTCCGTAGCTTTGGAGATGTTTAAAAATTTAAATTTTAATTGCCAAATAATAATCGTATATAGTTACGGGACACAATGTCATGTTTTGGTACCTGTATAAGCTGTGGTGTGGTTAAATCAAACCATTAACATCTCACATACTGATTTTTTTTTTCTGATATGTACATTTAAAATCTACTCAGCAATTCTGAAACAGGCATTGATATAAATTACGGTCATCATGCTGTACAACAGATCCTGAAACGACTCCTCCTGTCCAAGGGAAACTGTATCCTTTGACCAAAACCCACCCCCCAGTTCACTCCAGCCTCTGGTAGCCCCCATTCTGCTCTCTGCGCCTATGAGCTCGACTTTTTTAGGTTCCCCGTGTCCATGAGATCATGCAGTACTTGTCTTTCCGTGGCTGGCTCATTTACCCGAGCATAACATCCCCCAGGTTCATCTGTGTTGTTGCAAAGGGGCCCTCAAGGCCAGTGCTGTGGTGGCTGCCCTGGCCCCTGCCCCCACCCACGCCACCCTTTCAGAAGTTCTGTGCTCCCTTGAATTCAGCTCTGACTTTCCACCACACTTTTCCATTTCGTGCTAGGTTTTCTCTTTGAAATTGCAGACTCGCCGTTACTGGCGACATGCCATGCTCTGCGTCTGGGTGCTAGTGCTGCAGCTCCCGGCGGGGAGCAGTGGGTCGTCGGGCCCCTCCCATGAGCACTGTCACACAGGGAGGGCAGCTCCGCCCTTTCCCGTCACTGAGGTCAGAGCTGGGACTCCTCTGGCTGGCACCCTTTTGGGGCAGACAGATCACCAAGAGACTGCCGCCCTGGGGGGTGAGGGTGGGGAGAGAGACCTTCAGCCCTCCCTTCACCCCTACGTGCTGGCACAGCCACTCCGCCCGATCTCACCCTGGCTGGCCTGTTGCCTACGCCACATCTACAGGGATGAAACTGAAAGTGTGTTCCTCAGGGCGCACAGTAAGAAGTCTTCCGAGAGGAGAGTTAAATGTAGGACTTCTGTGTTATTATTGACTTCATCTTAAGCTTCTTAAAAATATAACCCTTGCAAAACTCGTCAGGGTCACAAATCTGGAATCCCGCCTAGTTAACTGGCAGAGGTAGGGAGGTCCCGGGCTGCGTTCTGCCAGCGTCTCCCATCACCGGAGTTAAGGAGTTCCTCAGCTTTGCTGACACCAGCGGTCTCAGCAGTGAGCCCTGCCCTGACCAGGGGGATGGACCCCAAAGCACCAAAATCAAAACTGCGGCAAGTCTCCTGGAGGCCATTCAAACGGTGGAGGCACCTGCCGCTGTGAGGTCTGAATTCTAAATACGGCCGCACCCTTCCCAGGCCAGTGCTCCGGGGCTTGGAGGAACCAGTGCCCGCCCAGCCCTCCCTGTGTCCCAGGCAGTCTGAGGTCCCACAGCCAGCAGGAGGGCTCTGGCGGGATGCCCAAAGCCTCCACAGACTCCCGTGAAGGTCACCTGTCATAGAAGAGGGCCAACCCCCAGACTCAACCTGGTGACAGAGGTCACGTGTAGTGAAATGACCCTCCAAACGCTCTCGGGGGGTTAGACGGCCTCCTGCAGCCTCTATGTGGATGTCCAACCCAACCGCCAGGGTGGCGCAAGGCAGCACAGAGTCAAGTCCTCAGAGAAGACGTGCTGTTCTCCATGTGCACTGTGCCGACTCGCATCTGGTGAAACAGCACCCAGGTCTCCAGGGCTGAGTGAACTGGGCGATCCTCAGACACGGAGCGGGAGAACACGCAGAGTCTGTGGACAACACCGATTCTGTGATTCTGTCGGAGCTGCCCGACAGCTATGCCCGTGTCCCTCCGCTCCTCCTCGGGAGGGCACCGTGAGCCGCCCGCACCCACCAGTCCGGGACGGGGATCCCACTCGGAGGCCCCCGAATGGCCTGAGTGGTTTGCTCGGCGTCCCCTATGGAAGAAACAAACTCTCCCATCCTCATGTAACGAAGCCCATGTGATTTTTAAAAAACAAGCCCTAGAGAGAGATCCAAGATGGCCGATTAACAACAGCTCAGGATTGTAGCTCCCAGTGAAAGCGCAGAGAGCGAGTGGACGCCGCACTTTCAGACGAATTTTTGTTGCCCACAGACTAGGAGATTCCCGGCGGAGGAGCCAC